>JBBBWG010005369.1:0-28061 GCA_037176905.1 Azolla pinnata
ATAGCTCCATTGGATGAAGAAGAAGAAAGAAGTAAAGAGGAAGAAGAAGAAGAAGAAGAAGAAGAAGAAGAAGAAGAAGATGATGATGATGATGATGATGATGAAGATGATGATGATGCATCTCGGAAACGTCCAAAGTGCCGGAACAAAGAGACGATGACATTAGACGGACATGTATTTAGTAGATCGGAAGGCCTATTGATGTGATACTCATTAGAGTGACGTTGAACGAAAATGCTCATGCTGAATATGTTGATAGGGTGGTGATGAGAATGATGATGATTCTGATGATCACGGAGACAAGAACAATGGCAATGGTGATGAGGATGATGGTGATTCTGGTGATCACGGAGACAAGAACAATGGCAATGGTGATGAGGATGATGGTTGCATAATGAAGATATTGATGAAGACAAGCACAATGATAATCAGCGAATGATAGTGGCATAATGACGATGGCGGTAATAGCCATATACACTAACATTACACTGCCATGGGTCTGAATGATCATTTATGTTTTCTCTAGTTTCTGTTTTGGTGATGGCCTGTATGAAAATGATTGGAACAAAAGCATAACTGCAAAAGATGAAAAGTTGTTTTATCAGGCTCCTTTTCTTCATTTTCTCTTTCTCACTGTGACTACAAATTTCTTGTTTTGATTCAGGCCCCATGGTTTATGCCTGTGCCTACTGCCCTCTCACCTACAAAGATACTCTTGCTTCTCTAGAATACGCAGGTAAAGAAAAAGCATCAAAACACAGTTTTTCTGTTTGAATGATGAATATAAGAATTTTGGTGGGTGTGCTCTGGATTGTGAAGGAGAACCTTCATTTGATTATTCTGGATTCTTTTCTTTCTTCCGAATCATATATTTCCTTTTATTTCCTGTCTCTATAATATTGATCTGCAGACACAGAAAGGATCATCACTTTCTTTGTTTATTTGTGGAATCCAACTGAAATTCACTTCCATGCAACTTTACTAGATCATTGATTATTGGTTATGCCGCTTATGGACTGGAACCACTTACCAAAAACTTGTAAAAAGTTGATTCCATGAGTGAAGGAGATATTTAATGCGAGCTTTTAATATTGGACAATAAATTTATAAGAAATGTTGTAAGACGAGTTTGTTTTGAACTGGAAAATACGCGAGGATATAAACCTGCACACCGGTATAGTTTTATCTTCAACACCTCATCATGTAATTAAAATCTAGATTAAAAAAATATCTTAAGTGCTTCATTATACTGTCTATTTGTGTTTATCCTTTGATATTATGTCCTAAGACTTTTATTTTTTCTATAAGCGTTTTGTCATATTTTCTGGTTTTTCAGATTCAAAGACATTGAAGGAATCAAAGCGCGAGGAACTCTTTGAATGCATGAAGTCTGATACATCAATGGGCTGGGCTGTGGATGTAATCGATCCAAGACGTCTATCCTCACTGATGCTTGCAAAGTTCGAACTAATTCTGATGAAAAGCTCTAGGAAAAAAAATTATCCCTCCTCTCCGAGTTTTTATTTATATTCACAATGCCTCTGGTCACCCACCCAAAGATGGAAACAATTGGAAACCGAGGCATTCTGGAGTGCTGATGAAAACCTAGGGGCCTTTGGGACAAAATAAGGGAGGAGTGGTTCTGACTTCTGAGGGACTTCAGAAATTTCATTAAAGTTCGATGTCTCTCAAAAGCTATTCCTTTTGTTGAACTTTTGATCCAGGGAGAAAACGAACTTAAACCTGATCTCTCATAATTCGGCAATCGGCCTCATACGCCAAGTTCTTGATGCTGGCGTTTTTATAACTCAGGTATGTAATTAATATCTAGTTTAGGATTTAAGGTTCAGGGTTTACAGTGAGATTTTTACCTTTGAGGTACTCTACTAAGAATAGGCTAGGTAGATTTAATGTATCCTTAATCATACAAAGAAGGCATTGCCAAAGACTATGAGCGAAGGTAAGTAAACTGATGATTTCCAGTTTTTTTTCGTGCACAAGATTGTCATGTCACTAGGAGAACGATATATAGGTATTTTACTGTTTTTTATCTCACTCCATGGGAAATGATTTGTTTAAATGTGGGTCCATATAAGATACCTTTAGTTTTGGTGTATTTCCCTAGAAGTCTGGCATGTCCATATAAGATACAAATAGCGTCTGACAAGCTATTGTATGAAGTGTCCATGGAGTTCTTTCAAGGTATTTTGCGAGAATAAGCTGATCTGATATTTTATACCATAAAGTTTGTTGATATCAGTGTTAGGGAGTCATTTTGCTTGTATTAGTCAACATTTTGCTTGTATTAGTATACTAACTTTGAGTAGCGGAAGAGCTTGTTTTACATGAATTCAAAATGTATCTGTAGGTGTTCGTGGACACAGTTGGTGATGCAGAGAAATACGAGGCACAGCTTTCACAGAAGTTTCCTGGGATCACATTCAAAGTTGCCAAGAAAGCTGATAGTCTCTTTCCAATTGTTAGTGCTGCCAGCATTGCTGCCAAGGTAGGATTCTTCATCCCTTCAATCACACATTTGCTCAAATATACTAACGAATCTCAGACTTTGAGCTGAGTTTTTTCTCCCCATATTTTGATGAGATTATACCAACTTATGAAATGAGGCCAACCAAAATTTAAGACTAATTTCTTTTGTCCAACTAGTTAAAGCTGAGTTTGTAAATAACCCTGCTTTAAAAGTCCATGTTTTAACACTAATAAATCCTGAGCAACCAGGCACTCGTTACTTTGTCATAGAGATGTTGGTTGTCATCCCAGTCCATAACACATGCCATTCTGATATGAAGCCCCCCTCTCACTGCATTGATCAGACACCAAACATACAACTGTAGAAGTGAGGCCCTGGATTGAATCTCGTGAGAACAAGATATGGTTTTAACTCTAGCTTCCTCATCATGTAGCAGTAGCCTGGTCTTAACGAAAAGAAGCTAAACTTGTTAATATGCATACTTTTTTTATGGTTGCCCCGCCCGTGATGTCCCATACAATCAATCAGACCAAAGTGGCTCATTTCTATGCATGACGCTTGATTGTCATGCGACAGAGAGATCCCAGAGGTTGAGATGCGATCTTTGAGGGCAAAACAGAGGCATTATTTTCAGGTAGTATGTGGGATTGTGTAAGGTGATCTTTCAAGAATTTTACAAGGGAGATAGAGTAGAATATATCTTTAACATCTACAAGGCATCCAAGTTTGACACATGGAACTGAATACACAATCATCTTCTTGAGAAGGGGCAGTAAAAACTACTTGGGTTTTGACACCTCCAAAATGCTGAGGCTCTAATCTTAAATACCTATCTAAAAAGTATGAATCAGATTGTATGCTGAGCATGTGAGAAGCAAGTGATGTTGATTTTTACTGCACACCTTGCACATCTTCATACCTGAGTTGTGATTCTATGATACTTGTGTGATTGAATTCGAAGAAGTGTAAGGGCGCTCTGGGAGCCAAGGTCCATGGAGCTGGTAAGATAATGGCTGGATATGTTTCGACATTGTTTTTACAGCATCCAAATCATGTATATATGTAGGTTACCAGAGATCGAGCATTGCGAGAGTGGGTCATGCAAGAAACAGATGTCGAGATCAACCGAGAGTTTGGCTCTGGCTACCCAGGGGGTAATGAAACGAACGTGTATTTGGTGTTCAAAACCTTGCATCCTTTTGAAGATGATCTGACATGCATTGTAAGTTGTTTCTTTTCCAGATCCACTGACGAAAGAGTGGTTACAAAAGCACAGGAACAACATCTTTGGCTTCCCGACGCTGGTGCGGTTTAGTTGGGAAACATGCAAGTCGATAATCGCCAAGGATGGGATCACCGTGCACTGGTTAGATCAAAAAACTCGAGCTCGAACATCTTTCGGAATCCTTGTGAATACTAACTATTACACCTAGTGGAAACCTGCAATATGTGGTGTGGTAGAAGCATTCTTGGTATCCATCGATCCATCCTCTTGTCGGAAATGGATTGCATTGTGTGATTTCCGACTTCTCTTTTGCAGGGAGGCGGATCAAGAGGACAAGAAGGAAGAAGGCAAGTGTAAGTATGGCAGAAGTGTGCTTCTAGAGTCGAATGCGGTGGGCCGGCACGATTTCTTCGTGAAAAGAAAGCTGCAGCAAGTTACGACCCGATTGTGAGAGACCCATGGGGTTTGATCTTGATGCGATTTTTCTCTCGACCCCTGGTGCTGGGATCATCAGAACAGGTCTTTTCTTTTGTCAAAAGCTGTGTCAAAGCTGAAGAAGTGAAATGCTGAGATTCTATCCTTTGTTCTGTGATCCAATCCATGACTGGCGTTTCGACACATCGGTGGCGGAAGCTCTTGCTTGATACTTTGTTTGACTTGATACTTTGTTTGATCCGCCGAAAATGGCTGGCCGATCATCACAGTGCAAAATCTGTTTTCTGTTATGGTAATGGAACCGCGTCCAAGCTGAGAATTGCAGCGCATATCGGATTTTGTCTAAACTGCTGGCTAATGTTGGCTGGAGGGTGTAAAATCTGTTTTCTGTTATGGTAATGGAGCTAACTGTGACCAAGCTGAGAATTCACCACATTTGGATTTTGTCTTGTCTTGTGGCTAATGTTATCAGAGTGTAAAATCTGTTATGCTAATGGAACTAACTGTGTCCAAGCTGAGAATTCACCACATTTCTTGTCTTGTGGCTAATGTTAGCTGGCTGATCGCCGCGATGTAAATCTGTTTTCTGTTATGGTAATGGAACTAACTGTGACCAAGCTGAGAATTCACCACATTTGGGTTTTTGTCTTGTCTTTTGGCTAATGTTGCTTGATGATTGCTCCATAGATATACATCCATAAATAGCAGACAAAATCGATGGGTGATTTTGGGCAGCTCGCCATGGCGCTCTTGATCGCTGGTCTGGCAAGAAAGTCTGGTTAGAATTAGCCCCGTCAATCCTAGTGATGACTTGGCTAGCATGAGAAACTGCGATCTCGATCTGAAATGGCTAGTTTTTTCTCGGCTTGTGCTGCGGAATGAATGTCTGATGATAGAACCTCTGGTTTGCAAAAGACCTCATAATCGACCGAAGTAGAATCTGTAGCCCACCTCCAAACCTGGTGAGGAAAAGAAGAAGCGGAAGAGTTTCCGGCCAATTTTGTTTTTTTTATATGGACTCCGATTTGCATTACTTGCTCGCAGAAAGGATTGATATCTTGTCGATTCCGAATCTGATCAGATCTCACGACATATATGGCTAGAGATGTAGTAATCGAGCTTTTCAGATGGGATGTGTCGCATGCTATAAGCTGCACAGGTCTCGGATGTCGCCGATCGGAGCTCAAGAAATTTACATGCTCTGATTGTTGGCCACCGATTCTGCACAAGAAGATTATACGGACGAATCTGTGCAGTGCACCTTTGTGCATGTACATATATAGCATGTTCGGCCTAGCCTGTGAAATTTGTTTGATGCGGCCAATCAATTGTCTGACTCGATAGTTAATACCTTGGCTTGGCCATCTGGCCAGATTTGGCCATCCCATCTGGTCCATCTGGCCAGATTTGGCCATCCCATCTGGTCCATCTGGCCAGATTTGGCCATCCCATCTGGCCCATCTGGCCAAATTTGGCCATCCTCTAGCCATCTCATCTGGCCCATCTAGCCAGATTTGGCCATCCTTTGGCCATCTAGTGGATTGAGCCATCCTTTGGCCAGTTCGATTCGGTTCTGGCGTGGAACTGAATCCACATCTGGGGGCATCTGGGCATCCACAGCTGGGTCATGTAGCCATCCTCTGGGGCATCCACAGCTGGGGGCAACCTTTGGCCATCATCTTCTGGCCAGTTCAATCAAGTTCTAGTGCGGAGAAACAACAAACCCGAAGATCCACATCTAGAGGATCATCGGGGCATCTAGAGGATCATCGGGGCAAAAGATCCACATCTAGAGGATCATCGGGGCATCCACATCTGGGCCAAAATTGGGCATCCTCATTCATCTGGGTCATCTGGGGAATCCACATCTGGGCCAAAATTGGGCATCCTCATTCATCTGGGTCATCTGGGCATATCCTCATGTGAGCCAATTTGGGCCGATTCGGGCCAATCTGGGCCATCTGGGCATCCTCATCTGAGCCAATCTGGGCCAATTTGGGCATCTCATCTAGGTCAATCTAGCCAATCAGGGCATCCACATCTGGGCCAATGTGGGCATCCTTTGGGCAATCCACATCTGGGGGCATCTCCAAACACAAAACACAAAACACAAAACACAAACACACTCTTCTTCCTTCTTCTTCTTTCTTCTTCCTTCTTCTTTCTTCTTCCTTCTTCCTTCTTCCTTCTTCTTCCTTCTTCTTCCTTCCTTCTGCTTCTTTCTGCTGCTTCCATGGTGTGGAGCTCTGCATCGCCATATCCTCTTCTGCGATTTCCTGCAAACGAAGCTCCCCTGCGTTCCACCATTCCCTCAGGTACCTCTCTCTCTCTCTCTCTCTCTGTGCGTCTGTCTGTTCTCTTTCCCCTTTCTGTGCTCGATCTCTCGCTTCTTCTTCTTCTTCTTCGTCGTCGTTTTCCCTGCTCCTAGGGTTTGTCTCCCCATTCCTTTCCTCCGTCCTCCTCCTCTTCTCTCCTGTTTTGGACGGGGGCCTTCCTTCCCCTCTTGCGCCTTTTTCCCCCCCGTGAATTTTGTGCTGCTTCTGCGCCGCTCCTCTTCAAGAAATTCCACTGCGCCCTCGTTGCTGGAGATCTTTTGCTGGAGGTGTGTGCGTGTGTGCTGCTCCTTGCTCTGGCCCGACAGCGATTGCTGCAGGGCTCTCCCAAATCTTCAGGTTCCTTTCCCTTTCTTCTTCTTCCTCTTTTCTTTCTGGGTTTAGAGCCTCCGGCGTCAGTTCTGGGGCCCTGTAGTCCCTCTCCATCTAGGGTTTCTTCTCTGCTTCTTCAGGGCTTCATTTCTCTGTTTTGAAGCCCGGTTTGGGGTTTCTCTCCAACTACCGGGCCTTTTCTTTCCCCTTTTCTTTCTCCTGCTTCTGACTCTGCCAGGGTCCATGCTTCTTTGCAGGGACTGGCCCAAGAATTCTTGAAGCTTCTCTGCTTCAAAGACTCGTTTTGTTAATTCTGGAGCTGCTCCTTCGCTGTACAAATTCGTCTGGTTGCTGATCGATGCAAACCCTCTTCGTGGAAGATTCCATCCATCGATTTTGAAGCAAGAGCAGCGATTCAAGTCGCCCGATTTCGTAGCTTCCGTTTGTCGATCTGGATTTTCTCCTCACCAGGATCAAGTGGAAAAATGGTTCTTTTCCATCAGGAAAATTCATTGGAACAGCGGCGAAAAGAAAGGCCTTTGCTTTGATCCGAAAAACGAAGGCCTTTGGAGAAAGAGAGCTTCTGATTTCAACGAATTTCGAGCTTCGCTTCGATCATATAAGGAGGGTTTTCGTGCACTCGGCAAGTGTAAATTTTCGAGCCTCGCTTCCATCATACAAGGAGGATTTCGTCGTGCACTTGGCAAGTGTAAATTTTCGAGCCTCGCTTCCATAATACAAGGAGGATTTCATCCATTCGGCAAGCGAATTTCTGAGCTTTTGCTTCCATCGTACAAGGACGATTTCATCCACTCGGCAAGTGAATTTCCGAAGCTTGTTGGAGCTGCTCACCATGGCCTCAGCACCACCAGAAGATTTCCGCTGCCCGATCTCGTTAGAGCTGATGAGCGATCCCGTGATCCTGGCGACGGGACAGACCTACGATCGGAGCTCGATCCAGAGATGGCTCGATGCAGGGCATCGAACTTGCCCTAAAACCAAGCAGCTCCTCTATGAGGACAACATCAAGCTCATCCCCAATTATGCACTTCGAAGCCTGGTGCACCAGTGGGCCTCTGCGCACGGCATCGATCTCAACAAGAAGCCATCGACGGAGGCACGCAGCTGTAGTAGTAGTAGTAACAGCAGTAGCACTAGCAACAGCAGCATCGCATCATCACCGCATCGTGCCTCGTGCTACTTTGTTCCCGAGAGCGAGCGAAGGCTGAAGGCTCGGATCGAGGGCTTGGTGAAGAGCCTCTCGCACTCGGGGGCAGGCCAAGCTCAACAGCCGCAGATCGACGCGGTGAAGAAGCTGATCTTGGTCGCAAAGGAGTGCAAGGAGAATCGGAGCTGCATCGTGGAGGCGGGGGCGATCCCGGCCATCTTGAGCCTGGTCTCCTCGCGAGAACCTCGCGTAGAGGAAGCCGGCTTGCAATGCCTCCTGGAATTGAGCCTCGACGATGAGAACAAGGTGGGTTTGGTAGCCGAGGGCTGCGTCGATGTGCTCATCGAGGCGTTGAAGGCCTCGCCGATGGAGGCGAGGATGAAGGCGGCGGCGATGCTCACGAGCTTGTCGCTCGTCGACGTGAACAAGGCGACAATCGGAGGCCAGCCGGGTGTGATCTCGGGGCTCGTGAAGCTCCTAGCCGAGGGCAATATCCGCGCGAAGAAGGAATCGATGAATGCATTGAGCGCGTTGTGCATGTTCCACGACAACAAGCCCAAGGCAGTTTCGTTGGGGGTAGTGCCTTTGCTGTTAGCTCTGCTCATGGAAGGCAGAGGAGAGCTTGCAGAGCATGCTCTTACCGTGCTCGATTTCCTGTCGACTTGCGCCGAGGGCCGATTGGCTATCATTCGCGAGCCTGCCCTCCCGACCCTTGTGGGCTTGCTTCGCTCCGGCTCCGCCCGAAGCAAGGAGCATTCAGCTGCTGTCTTGTGGTCCCTTTGTACCAACAGCAAGAAGTACACCCTCCAAGCTTTCAATGCCGGTGCCCTCGACACTTGCCTCAGCCTGATGCAAGCAGGAACCACGACTCGCGCCAAGAGGAAGGCCTCGCTGCTCGTCAAAGCCTTCCAAGAATGCGGGCAATGGCCCAAGAAGTGATTTGATCGATCGATGGATGGGGACCACAACCGATGAATGCGAAGAAGGGCTGTCATGTGAAGCAGGCACAACAAAAACATGTGAAAATAAGCATCTTGTTACATCGAGGGACTTGCCTTGGTCCCATGTTGCGGAACGTCTGCTCTGCTTTCAATGGGGGCAAAATTGGAGGAGAGCCAGCAACTGCTGCTGCCATCGCTCCGACGACGCATGTGATGCTACGTCTGAACTCTTTTCAGGAGTTAACTGTATGTTTCACAGGATGTGATATCGCCCCAACTGCCTGGTTCCTTCTCGACCGTTCCGAAGGCGAAATGGTGCTTGTTGAGGGTTCGATTCGCATCATCGGCCGCAATCCCTGGAAACATGTGATCGTGTATGGGTGGGTGGGAGACGCTACTGTCTATATACATACATACATTCACGTACATACATAGATACATAGTTACAGGCAGGCATATGTATATGTACAATGTATGCTGTTTCTTTTAAGTAACATGCTTGGTATGCATCAGCTCATTCTGGCAGATTCTGGTCAAATACGATCGATGCATATTGTGAGTATCCCTGCTGTTCATGCATGATGCATGTTTCAGTCCATCTCACCGGCAAGCTTGTTTATATGTAAATTATATGCATGTATGCCTCTACATACTTACTCTCCCAAATCATGGCGGTATTGAATTGCGCATTTCAGTGGCATCTGGTAAATGAGCTTTGAATGAAACACAGGCACATGGGGACGGTTCTCAACCGGGCCCATTACAACGATCCAGCCAACATGTTTTATTGTCAGCTGGTAAGGCTGTGTAATGAATGGGTCATGTGTTCAAGCTCTCTACAGTCCATTTCCTGGGTAAAAAAGATCTGGTGAAGCTGCGCATGCCGAGATTTGAAGGGGTCAGTTAATAAATAGCAGCCCAGAATACCTGGGCTTTTTACCCTGATGTGGGTGATGAAAAAATGCTCAGGCCATGGATGATGGATGAGATGATGATGAGAATGTCCATGTGGAATGAAAATCAAGCGCGAACGATCGAATCAGCGTTCGTATCATTCATTGTGCTTATTATGTTGTTGAATCTTTCATTGCTGGTTTGTTTGAAATCTGCAGGACACAAAAACAGTTTTTTTTGTTTTTTGGTTCTCTTTTTTCCACCAGATATGGTTTCAACACGATGCTGTATGTGGAGCAGAACGATCGATGCAAAAAAACACACAGCAGGTCACGGATCTCTCGGAGGTATGTTCTTAAAAAAAAAATTTGCTAGAAGCTTGGACACTAGTGTGTTCTTTGTTCGTTATTTTTTTCTCTCTCTTTTCTTTGTTTTCAATAGAGCCGGAAAGGAAACTTTACCAAAACTGTCATGTGGAATGCCTTGGAATGCAAATGTACAATCGATTAAAGTGCGGCGGATCGAAGGTCTTTTTGCCATATACATATATGTATCTATATATGTATTCAAAGCAAAGATCGGAAGCCATGTTCATTCGGTGACGAGAGAAAGAAATATGTCCCCCAAGAGATTTGAACCTGTGACCGAGTGCCGAAGGAATGGCATTGGGGCATCGGTCCTGTGGGCAAATGTCAAAAAAGGGATTGGCATGGAATTTTCAAAGCGAGATTCGAATCCATCATCCATTTGGTGACTGAGATGTAGCTCCCAAAGAAGAGAAGGAGATTTGAACCCAAGACCGATTTGCAACGAAGGAGCCATAGCACCCACCGCTTGATGCCATTCCACTTCTGGGCAATGTCAAGAAAGGGCCTTGGCACACATCCGAATCGAGAATAATCTCAATTCCGATTCCGGATGCGATCCGAATACGTAAGATGTCTACGCATGTTATGGTTGTTTTGATTGTTTGCACAGAATGCATGTCACCAAGGAGGTGGCCAAGTCAACGACGCAATGGAATCGGAAGAGAAGTGGCAAACCCCAAATCGACAGATCATTGCTCCTAATTGTGTTGCCCAAAAGTCGGCAAATAATTCCAACCTTAAATGCATGCGAATATCGTCGAACCGACTTCCGTGGCGAAACAAATGTGCAATCTGCTATACATCAATTGAAGGCGTCCGTTGAGATGCTAGTGATTTTGAAGCATTGGGATCTCTCTTTGTGGATGCATTTACACACGCCATTGCCCGTGAACTTTCTGCGAAGTCATGTAACCATTAGAAAGAAAGAACGAAAGAAAGCGAGAAAGAAAGATAGATTAACGTCTTCTTTCTTAGGCCAACATGGCCCATGAGACAAAATGCAGAGCAATGTTTGGCTATCCGCTTGTCTATAAAGAGTACGATGAAAACTAGAATTGCAATCATCTATTGTGAGGGATTGTTGACGTGATTCTATACTCCATATGCTTTGTGTACCTTCTGAACAGTTCTTTCTCTCTAGGTGCGATCGATTGAAGTGGATCCACCCAGTTTGCTGCCATGTCTCAAATCGGTGTATGTGAAGGGTATTGAACATTGAATTCTCTCCATCGATTCGGTCCAACTCCCTTCTTTTTCTGGGGCTGCTTGGGCCTGAAGAGTCAAGTCATTGGCATTCACCCCAACTTTGGTAGAGCAAATGATCACCAGAAGAGAGAGGCATTGTGAGTTATGCTGCTCCTCTCTGGCTTTTTCCTCCTGTTCATCACATAACACATATTTTTAAACAATGTAGATAAAGGCCAGCTTATGAAGACAGATACCGTGTCGAAGCATATCAGACAAAGGTTAGCCATGGCACTTGTGCATGTTGCAGTGATGATGCATACCAGAGTGAGTGAAGATGGTGATTAAATGAGGCTGATTTGATATCATCATGGATATAGGGCATCACATCCACAAGCTCGATAGCACTGACACCTTCGACATGGAACTCGATGGGTTCCAAGAGAACTTCCAGATGACAAGGCAACACGAAATAGAGCACGAAAACACAAACAAAAACAAGCTAGTTATAGAAACGATGAGCACGATGCGCCGAGCGTTGACAGCGTGCAACGAAGCGATGTTCAAGTTGAGAGATCATATCGAACGTGGGGCTTCTCATCCAATAGAGCAGGAAAACACAAAACAAAAACAAAGCAGAAACAACGAACACGATGCGGGGCGAGCGTCCGATGCTCGGCGAACATTCATCTTCATCCGATGCTTGAAAAGCTTCCGCGCGAGAAAACGCAGGCACTAAATCGCCCGACTCCATTGATCGGATGCTTAGGACTCCATTTTGATCGGAAGCTTCAGCAAGAGAGCACCATCAAATCAAGCAAAAAGGGGATGAGGATGAGGCTTGAGGCAGGCAAATAATCGACAGTCATCGGGAGGCAAGTCAAATCATCTTCTGGCGAGAATGGGGTGAGACAAAAGTAGTCGGAATACGGCATAAAAAGGCACGAAAAACCGCGAGTTACAGAAGAAAGAAGAAGGAGAAGAAGAAGAAGAAGAAGAAGAAGAAGAAGGAAGTTATACATTTTTGCAAGGGGAAGAAGAAGGCAAGAAAGGATGGAGCCATGGCCATGGGGACAAGTCGTCGGAGTCGGAGTCGGAGTCGGAGTCCGGGTCTGGGTCTGGGTCTGAGTCTGAGTCTGAGTCTGAGTCTGAGCCTGAGTCTGGGTCTGAGTCTGAAGTCTGAGTCTTGAGTCTTGAGTCTGAGTCTGAGGGGCCTCTAATGGATCTTGAGGTTGGTGAGGACATTGTTGGCAACAGGATCAGCGAGGTGATCGAGCAGGTTCTCGAAGGGGCCTTTCCCGGTCACGAGGGCCTGCACAAAGTAGCCGAGAACGGCGAGCATGGCGAGGCGCCCGTTCTTGATCTCCTTGGTCTTGAGCTCCTGCAGCGACTTCTCGTCTTTCCCGAAGCCGAGGAAGTTGAAGAAGGGGCCGCCGGGGTAAGCGGGGTTCCCGGAGCCGCCCAGGACCTTCTCGAACCCGAGGAAATACTGCTTCCCCATCGACCCCGGCTTGTAATAGTCCTGGGCCCTCCTGTGCTCCGCGAAGCCCATCAGGATGATCTCGAGCACGAAGAGCGTGTACGAATCGGCCCAGTAGTTGTACGTTCCCAGCGGCGGAATCACGCCCGACCTGAACCACACCAGCGCCGTCTCCTGCGGGATCAGGCCCAGCTTCCCGAGGATCTCGGGCGCTATCGCCCCCGCCGCCCCCAGCATCGCAAACCTGCCGTTGATGATCTCCCCGTAGATCAACCAGCTCGGCTCGATGAACCCCCCCGCCCCTTCCGGATCCATCAGACCCAGCGGATCGAACCCGAAATCGCCCGGCAAACTGGCCCCAAATCGCACAAAACAGAAAAATATAACCACCCACAGCACCCCCACCGCAAACCCCTCACTCTCCTCTCCCTCCGTTCTACGCCCCCGTAAAACGGAGGCGCTTGGGAATTGTCCACACGGGTGCTTCCTTCCCGATCCACATTTTATACTTCCATTCGTGGAACAAAGGGATTTATACTTCCATTCGTGGAACAAAGGGAATCGCCATCTAGGCTACAGGAAAAAACTCGCCCGAGCAGTAACCCGGTGAAGGGTTACAATCAAACGCAACCAACCGAAGATCAACATCTTCATGTATGTATCTTCTTCTTCTTCTTTTTTTCCTAAACTTTAGTCTGGAATTATGCTCCCCCGAAGCGGATTTTGTACGCCACTTCAGAGATCCGAATGGAGAGATTCCGATCGAGAGTGAAGGTTTAAGGCGGTTAAGCTGCTCCAACTATCGAGCAACCAACCAGTCTCAACTTTCTTTTCACGATCTTCACCCTCTTCTTCTATATGCAATTTTGACATTGTATTACTAATGATGAATCTTAATTTACTGAGAAGAAGAAGAAGAAGAAGAAGAAGAAGAGTGGCTTTCCCACTTTAATTCTCCCATCATCAGGCATTTGCTCAGTATGCATATATCACCGGGCATTACTCGAATCTCACCATGCATTTGCTCCTAATGAAATCATCCTTCTCATATCGCCCCACCGACGGGTACAAATACCTCGCTCACCATTGATCGGTCCATTTGCTACTCACTCGATCCTCAGGACCACATACCGTTTCGCCTAATTCACTCTACCGCTGAAAGATCCATCATATTCTAAATCCTGGCCTATTCCCTTGAGATCTGTCGAGAGAAACCCATTCTGATCGGCACGCTGTGCTCGATCACCTCGAAAGGGTATTGTTCCCTTTTGATGATTGAGCAACATGCGGAAATCCGAATGGGTTTTCGACTACAATGATCGAAAGAAAATCATTCTAAGCTGCCAGATTCACTAAAATGATCGAAAGGAAACTTTTCTTTGCTAAAATGATTGAAAGAAACTGATTTAAGCCACAGGATTTGCTAAATGATCGAAATGAACCGTTCTAAGCCACCGACTTGTTAGAATGATTGAAAGAAACTGCCCTAAGCCGCCAGATTCGCTAAGACGTTCAAAAGAGACTGTTCTGACTGCCAGATAGCCTAAAATGATCGAAAGAAACTGTCCTAAGCTGCTAGAGTCGCTAAAATGATTGAAAGAAACTGATCCAAGTGCTAGATTCGCTAAAATTCATTGAAAGAAAACTGTTCTAGCTCAGCCGAATCCACTCAAATCCTGCTCAAGTCATCGAGAGAAAACTGTTCTTACTCGTCCAGATTCACTCAAATCATTCAAAGAAAACTGTTTTCAACTGAGCCAGTTTCACTCAAACCGTTGAGAGAGAAAACTGTTCTAACCCGGCCGAATTTCACTCAAGTCATCGAAAGGAAACGGTTTAAAACTCAGCCAAGTTCACTCAAAATCATCCAAAACAATCTGTACTAATGCAGCCGATTCGCTCAATTCATTGAAAGAAAACTGTTCTAACTCTGCCAGATTCCAGGTTCACTCCAATCATGTAAGGAGATATAATGCTATCTATATACGCAAGGATAGAACGGTTAAGAAGTGTTTAGATTTGGTTTACCTTCCATCCAAGTAGGAGAGGCTTTGCTTAGAGGCAAACCACAGCTGTCTGTTCGCCTGAAATCAAAGACACAAAAGCCATGAAACCAAAATCAATTCGGAATGGAAGAAGAAGAGGAAGAGGAAGAGAGCTAAAACCCTAATCCACCCAAAACCCTTATGCTCTCAACTCAAATCTAAACCCTAAAACCGCCCCAGTAACCCTAACCCCCCAACTCCACACCCTGCTTGATCTTGCCCAAAACGCCCTGTATCCAAAACCCGAAACTTTTGAAACCTGAAACCTTTGGAACCTGCCCTCAATCCGGCATAAAACCGAGATCTGCCTGTAAACCCTAACCTCCAGCCTCAAACAAGAAGCGAAATGCAGACCCAAAGCGATGCATCAAGCTCAAAACAAGCCCTAAGCCGACTCCTAAACCCTAAATTCCCATGTGCTGCAGCCCCCACATACTAGCAAAAGGAAATCGAAGCCCTAAAGCTTGAACCCTGCTGAACCATACGCCGAATGCCGTTTCGGGGCGGAACGTGAAGACCTGGAGCGCGCTGTGTATAGGAAAGAAAACTTGCGGGCATTTTCATAACAAGGCAGCTATAGGACCCACCTTAACAGGCTTTCCAGAGGACGAAGCTCGCACGGACACGGTAGAGGAGCGCTTGGAAGAAGAAGAGGAGGAGGAGGAGGAAGAAGACGGCGACGAGGAGGAGGCCGACGGCAGCAGGGAATGGGCACGGAGAGACTTTCCGCCGCTGACAAACTGCTGAGTTGCAGCCGAGAGAACCCCTGCCTTAGAAGCGACGGCCGCCATAGCTACAAAGAATCGATCCCAAGATCGAGCTCGATCTCTCGGGGCGATGGAGCCGGGAAGATGGAGCCGGGAAGAGATGCAGGATGGAGATGGAGGAGATGAGAGAGGGATCTGTGGGAGAGCGAGGGAGAGAGAGAGAGAGAGCGAGAGAGAGAGGGAGAGAAAGCAGGAGGAGAGAGAAGGCGATGGATAAGGAGAGAAAAGGCTTATCTTGCAGCTCCCAATCAGATTGCAGAAGATCAGGCGAGCTCCATCTCCATCTCCATCTCCATCTCCATCGCCATGGCCATGGCCACAAAGGAAGGAAAGCTCTTTTTTTGTGGTGGGCGCTTTCTCTGCCCAATTCGCCCAACAAGAAGCTCCAAAACCCTAATTTCTGTTCTTCTTTTTTAGGGTTTAGGGTTTAGGGTTTAGTGTTTAGGGTTTAGTGTTTAGGGTTTAGGGTTCCGTCACAAGCAAGAGATCAGGTCAATAAGCATAGTCATGTGATTGGGAGGTGGAAAATAGAACATTTCGGGCGGAGCATACTTCCCAGTCGATCTGCATCTTATTGCGCTAAACCCTAATTTCTGTGTTTTTTTTTAGGGTTTAGGGTTTAGGGTTCTGTCACAAGCAAGAGATCTCGATCACCTCGATAAGCAAAGCCATGTGATTAGGAGGTGGAAATAGGACATTTCCGGGCGGAGCATATTTCCCAGCTGATCTGCGTCTTATTGTGCTAAACCCTAATTCCCGTGTTTTTTTTTTAGGGTTTAGGGTTTAAGGTTTTGTCACAAGCGAGAGACTTCAATCATCTCGATCAATATAGTCATGTGATTAGGAGGTGGAAATAGGACATTTCAGGTGGAGCATATTTCCCAGCTGCTCGGCATCTTATTGTGCTACACCCTAATTGTTATGTTTTTTTTTTTAGGGTTTAGGGTTTAGGGGTTTAGGGTTCTGTCACAAGCCAGAGATCTCGATCACCTCGATAAACACAGTCATGTGATTAGGAAGTGGAAATAGGACATTTCGACGGAGCATATTGTCCCAGCTGATCTGCATCTAATTGCAAGTGATAAAACCATATATTTTCTTTTCCCGATATAATCCAAACTTAAGCCGGCGTTTTCTGGCAAACCCGAATTCACCTCAGCATTATCACTTTACACCCTAGCTGACCTCGTCGTTATCGAGCTCTAAACCCTAACTGGCCTTTTCGTCATCATGCTAAAACCCTAACATGACCTCATCGTTATCAGGCTGAGACCCTGATTCACCGCCTAACTGACCTCATCATTATCAGGCTGAAACCCTGATTGACCGCCTAACTGACCTTGTCATTATCAGGCCAAAACCCTAACCAAGCGTACCGTCATCAACCTAAAACCCTAGCTGACCTCGTCCTTGTCAAGCTAAAACCCTAATTGACTGTATCATCATCAACCTACAACCCTAATTAGGGTTGTAGCTTGATTAGGGTTTCCATAAACCTAAACCCTAATTGACCTTATCATCATTTGGTGAAACCCATAAGTAAACTGACTTTGCCATCGTTGGGCAAAAATCCTAACTGTCCTTATCATCAACATGGTAAACCCTAACCAACATTATCATCTTCAGGAGAAACCCTAACCGGCCTTACTGTCTTCATGCGAAACCCCAACTGTCCTTGCCATCATCAAGTGGAACCCTAATTGACCTTAGCTTTATCAAGCTAAACCTTGACTGATATCAGGCTAAACCCTAACTAACCTTATCATTATCTAGTTCAACCCTAACTAGAACCATACCTTTTTAGTTGGAATATGCTCCACTGAAATGACTATTTCCATTTATCACAATATTGTAATATTAAGCTTGTATCTCTTGCTTGTAAACCTGTTTGGATAAATTTTTCTTCGTATAAATGAGGATGCCCTTATGGGCATCGTTTATATTAATATAATGTTAAATCTTAAAAAAAAACTATAATTTTCTTTTCTTAGAATGAGAATCCTTCAATTACTTATAAAGAATTCACACACTAATAGTTTTGTATCCTTGATGGAGAATATAATCACATAAGTGCTTGGAAGAGTATCATACTACAGAGAACACACATGCCATTGCTTCCATTCCAAATGGAAAGCATTCTACTAACTATTGATTTTATGCTCTTATTGTTACCAAATACCATCTCCAAATGCTTGGCCACTAATAAAAACCTTGGTGTCTATAGATTCCATTGTACTTTATCGGACAATAGCTCTAGCTATCAAAACAAAGCAAGAGATTGGACGATTGAAAGAAGATATTAAGAGGATTAAAAGTGGGTTTATAAAAATAGAATGAGTACAAGGAGGAGTTAGATACAAGGTAGGCTTGACGCTAATGACTGATATTAATTCGAACTGTTTTAATATAATTTATATGTATAGTTTTCTATAGAATAACTTAAAGATTTCGAGAATATTCTAAAATATTGTAGACATTAGGTTTCTATAAAATAACCTAGAGATTTCTAGAATGTTTAAAAATATTGTAGACCTTAGGTTTCTATAAAATAACTTAAAGATTTCTAGAATGTTTTAGAATGTATTAGGCCTAAAATATTCTAGGACGTTCTAGAAAGTTTTAAAGTCTTCTCTAATACAATAATCACTGAATTATCTTAATAATTAAGCTTTATATTTTGCGATACGAGGTCTTAGATTCAAGTTCAAATGAAACATAATATTTAGATATTCATGACATCACCTTTTACTCACTAAAAGCAAAGATAACATAAGGTTTTATAGCCAGTGACTCATGCCAAAAAATAAAAAATTGAATGCACCAAGTCATTGAAATGAAATCGTTGTAGCAAATTCTTGGAAACAAAGTCCCTAAAAATTCTTATGTGGACACCATTGAGAAGGAGTAATAGACATTACAAACTCCAATTCAGTTGAAGCAAATGCAAAAGTCTTTCATAAAAATTTTGTATTCCCTTTAAAGTACAAGTCATATCGTTTGTCAATTCATTATCCAAAATTTTATTTGCAATTGTGCTTGTGTAAATTTCCAACCCACCCGGTCTTATCATAGTTTCTTTTTCGTCATATTCTTGTCGATCTAGTCAATCATCATTTACGAGTTTCGCCCATGGCAAAAACTGATTGCTTTTATTAATATTGTATAACTAATATTCAAGTGTATAATAGGCCACCACTTCACAATATGCTCTAACATCCTTAAGCCTTTGAGATTACCTTGGGTTATCTAATGCAACAAATAACTTATTATAAAATTAAAAGCATGATAATATTTATTTTTTAAAATATTCTAATACATTATAAATGATTTTGAAGACAAGTCATTCAACAAACTTGATATTTCCGATTCACTAATAAGAGTCAACAAATCTACCAACATACCATCAATCACAAACACATGTTAAGTCTAGTTACTTGCACATCATTAATTCCTTCTTCCACAGACAATACCTTCTTGATAGGAATCATTTGCAAAACAATAGTAGGTTCAGTTTGCAAATTACCACCTATATCCTTCAATGCATGGACCACATTCTTCAACATTGTGCAGCCACTTCAAGATGAAAAAGTCTATCGTGAATCGGTGTCTATTTTGCAACATGGTAAAATCACCTGCCATGCACACTATACATCTACTGATGACAACCTTTGCCCTAATCGCCTCTAAAATAACACTGTACTAACTCATAATTGGGTGCTTACGAATTCAAGAATCCCCACTGTCTATTTTGTAGTTGCGGCACTACTATCTGTGCTCTTCTAATGAAGAGAACATGCTTCTCAATCATAGATCAAATCCGTTTTTGTGGATAACATCCAAAACATATCCCACCTCCTTAGCAAAATGGCTACCATGTGTAGCTATGTAGTCTGTGGAAAAATGATGCTTCTCTATTAGTGGAATGCCTATGGGCCCATCAAGTAAACATTTCTGCAAATATTGCCTATTTTTGTGTCCGATTTTATCCTTCCATGACACTCAGATGGTGTTTAGTGAGCTCAATTTGGATTAAGATAATTATGGATCTTGACAAATTTTGCAAGTGTGAATTTAATTTTGTTACTTCTGTGAATAAACATGTTGTATCCCATTCCGTTTGTTTTGATTAGTGCTTGGAAGTGATAGGAGTGACTTTATTTGACAACTGGGTACTCGTATCAAATAGTTTTCTATGGTTCCATTTGTCTACTAAGTTCTCCAAAATGGTGTTTGTTAATCATAATTTGATTAATAAGAACAGAGTATTGGAAGCAATTCAACGAGTCGAATCATAATACATCATCAATCAGAGAGGCTATATAAACCACAAGAAAGGTACATAACCAAAATATTCTTTGTGGATTCTTGTGAGGTTTCTAATCGCAAAGAAGTTAGACGTGCAAGAATAAAGGATGTGGAGCAAGACAGACAGACATACAGACAAAGTTGGCCCATTTCTAATGACATGCACTCGTCCAAGAAGGGGATCTTACTTGGGTCCTGAATTGAGATCAAACATAACTTGCATTTCGCAACCTTGTAACTTTTATGGTTAATTCTTTTGATGAATCTTTCTAATCGTCAAAAAGTGGGGAGCAGTAGCCGTTGTCGCGTGATTGGCCTTCGAGGCAGAGTGCTTCCCAGTTCTACTGTATCATTTCATGAATATATAAATATAAATAAATAAATAAATAAAAAGTATATATATATAAATAAATAAACAAATATATATTCCCTTAACGATTTCCCGTTCTTGTTCGAAATTGTGTCTCAATGATTGCTATAAAAAGGCTCATCAGAACAAGATGATCCGATTCGTGTGGTTGTGGGATTAGATCTTAGGATCTTATCTAGCAAAAGCTAGAAAGGTTGTGTGGGTGGAATTGCTGGGGTTCTATGGTCCCAAGTGCTCATCAGAAGCAGGGACATAATATTCCATTGCGAGGAATAAACCCTAAACCCTAAACCCTAAACCCTTCAAAAACCTCGAGCTTTTTTTCATCCTTGTTGCATTTTGTCAGGTTAGCGGAACCAAGCTTGGCTCGAGGCTCGGTGGCTTGTTAGATTATATAGGCATCATCAAACGTGGCCATAGTAATGCGCGTTATAAGAAGGGGCTTTTCCTAGGCCCAAAAATGGCTAATGGAGCATAAGCCTTAATCCAAAACCCTGTGTTATGGCTTGATTTGTACGGAAGCATTGCGAAGGCAACAAAAGATGGCGGGAGGTAGTAGACTTGAGCAGGAAGGCATATACAGGCATCAAATAAGAGCTAGTCAATGCTCGCATGCATCTGATGCAGACACAGACATAGACACAGACACAAAGATAGACAGAGACGCAAACACAGAGTATATCAGATACAGATACAAACACATAACAGAGATACAAATACATATACAAATATTGATACAGATACATATACAAATACAGATATTGATATTGATACAAACACAGATACACCACCACAAACACAGATACAAACACAAACATAGATACAAATACAAGCACAGAAACAAATACAAATACAAACACACACACAGATGCAAAGACAAATACGAACGCATACAGAGATACAGATACAAAGATTGATATTGATACAAATGCAGATACAAATACATATACACAAGATAGAAACACACAAACAAAAACATAGATAGAAACACAAACACAAACACAAACACAGACACACACACACACACACACAGATTACAAACACAAACATAGATACGAATACAAACACACACACACACACACACACAGATTACAAACACAAACATAGATACGAATACAAACACAGAGACAAATACAGATACAAACACAAACACAGATGCAAAGACAGATACAAACACAGATACAGTTATAGTTACAGATACAGATACATAGACACAAGATGGACATGGGCAGAAAGAGAGTTTACTGACTTGCTCCTCCGATTACAGATGGATCGGATCGCCGAAACCGATGCAGGAAGCACAAGCATGGGCATTATTGGCATTGGATTCAAGGATCTTGTTGTTGCTGAGCTGGAGATGGAGATGGAGATGGAGCCCAAATCCATGGCCAAACTTGGAGATGTTTAGACTTTAGGGAAAGGACCCAAAATCCTTTCTGATTCTGCTTCTTCTTCTCCTTCTTCTCCTTCCTCTGCTTCTGCTTCTCCTTCTGCTGTGCTCTCTTGTTTCTCCATCGCCATCGCCCTGAGGAGGGAGAGCAGCAGCTTGCACCCCCTGCTCCCTTCCCCTTCCCCTTCTCCCCTCCCTCAGAATCACGCCTCCATCATCTTGCCCCCCACGCCTCCTCTCCCGCCTCCTCCATCGGAGACGCGCCATGGCGATCCGCTCCATCTCGCCCACGTCCTCCTTCATCCCCCCCACTGGCCCCAACCCTAACCCTAACCCTAATTCCAGCCCTTGCCGCAATGTGGCCGACCTCTCCTTGCGATCCGCCCCCGCCTCCGCCCGGATTCGTGGCCTCCATAGCCTCCGGCCTCAGCCGCTCTTGCCCTTCTCCTGCGCTATCCGCCGCCGCCATCATCACCGCCACCGCCCCGGAGCTCTCCCCGAATCGTCTCGGCTGCAGAGCGGGTGCAGGGCTCTCATCGAGCCCGACGGCGGGGAGCTCGTCGATCTTGTGGCCGCCCCGCGGCTCCGCGAATCGCTGCTCCAAGAGGCTGCGGCCATGCCTCGCGTCAAGCTCTCCATCATCGACCTCGAGTGGGTCCATGTCGTCTGCGAGGGCTGGGCTAGCCCCCTGCGCGGATTCATGAGGCAGCACGAGTACTTGCAAGCCTTGCATTTCAATTCGCTCCGGATCGATGCCACCGGCTCCCTCGTCAACATGTCTGTGCCCATCGTCTTGTCCATCGACGACGACCAGAAGGAAGCCATTGGCTCCTCCGCTTCCATTGCCCTCGAATCGCCCTCGGATACCCAAACTGTTGCCATCTTGCGCAAGTAAGTCTGGCGCTCTTGCCTTCGTTTCTGATGCAGGTTTGTATATACAAGTGTCCATATGCAAATATGTGGTCTATGTGTGTGTGTGTGATGTGTGTATATGCAGGTTTTGTATATACAAGTGTGCATACCCATACCAGATTGCATATGCAAATATGTGGTTTATGTGTATGTGATGTGTGTATATGCAGGTTTTGTATATACAAATGTGCATACCCATACTAGATTGCAGCTGCAAATATGTGGTCTTTGTGTATGTGATGTGTGTATATGCAGGTTTTGTATATACAAGTGTGCACACGCATACTAGATTGCATCTGCAAATATGTGGTCTATGTGTATGTGATGTTGTGTGCATGCAGATTTTGTATATACAAGTGTGCTTATGCATACGACATTGCTTATGCAAATATGTGGTCTATGTGTTATGTGATGTGTCTCTATGCAGGTTTGTGTATAGAAGTCTGCTTACGTGTGCTAGATTGCATAGGCAAATATGTGGTCTATGTGATGTTGTGCGTGTGCACATATGTCTATGCATTGGCGGTTTAGGGTTTAGGGCTGATGTTGTGTGTATGCACATATGTGACTATACAAATGCGCCATGTATGTGTGTGTGTGTTTGTAGATGTATGTGTCTATCCTGCACGGTCTTTCTATGTAGCTATATGTCTATACCTATGTTGCATATCTACCTAGGTATGTGTTCATGCCTATATTGTATGGCTATGCAGGCTTCATTGTGTAACCGTGTGTATGACTATATAGGTATGTGTATGCCGCTACGTGACCATGTATGCGCATGTTGGTACAGTTCCATGTTTGTTTGTTTGTTTGTTTGTTTATATTGCATGCGTTGTGTGTTTATTTATCTATGCTCGCTCCTTTTTTTGACTGGATCCATTCTATGTATAGACAGGGAGGATCGATATGAGTGTTTATGTATGTTGCAATTGTGCACTGATGGATTGTATGTGTACTCACCAATGTATCGATGTGTATAATCAATAAGTATGTTAAGATGAAACTTGGGATATATATGCGTTACGTCAAATCTGATGCAATGCCATATCTTAATGAAGCATCGAGATCTACAAGCACAACAAGGAGGAGAGGATTGCAAGGACGTGGGGAACGACGGCCCCTGGCCTGCCTTATGTTGATGAAGCGATAACGAATGCTGGGAACTGGCTTGTGGGTGGTGATCTAGAGGTGCTACAGCCCATCAAGTACAATGATGGCCTTGATCAATATCGCCTTTCCCCAGCTCAGCTCCGCAAGACCTTCGAAGAAAGACAAGCAGATGCAGTGTTTGCTTTCCAATTGAGGAACCCTGTACACAACGGCCATGCTCTCCTCATGACAGATACCAGGAGAAGGTTGCTTGATATGGGTTATAAGAACCCTATCTTGCTTCTTCATCCACTTGGGGGCTACACCAAGGCAGACGATGTACCGCTTCAGTGGCGTATGAAGCAACATGAGAAGGTGATTCATCAATTTTTGTTCAACTAGGTCATTGATACATGCCGGGATGTTTTGGTGAATCCGTTTTGCTTGTGCACAGGTTCTTGAAGAAGGTGTCTTGGACCCAGAGAGCACGGTTGTTGCGATTTTCCCTTCGCCAATGCATTATGCTGGTCCTACAGAGGTGCAATGGCATGCAAAAGCTCGGATCAATGCTGGGGCGAATTTCTACATTGTGGGTCGTGATCCTGCTGGCATGGGCCATCCTACACAGAAGCGAGATCTTTACGATCCTGACCATGGGAAACTCGTCCTCAGCATGGCTCCTGGTCTTGAGCGTCTGAACATCTTACCATTTCGGGTATGCTTTTCACATCCCATATTAGATTTACTCGTCTTCTGTGTGTAGCTTGATCCTGTCATAAATACTCAAGTTCCGTTGTGACTTTTACGTCGTTTAAGGTACGACAAACAACATTGGCTACTTTAATCATAGATTTATATCAATTGTGTCAGGTCATCAGTAAATCTACAAGTATACGTGATTTCAACCTTTGAACTATATATGTTAACGACAACAACTTTGTAATGCAGCTTCTTTTTCTACTCTTAAACTGGAAACTGTTCAAAATCTGTGTTTAGACTCTACTCTAAATCAAGGGATCCAAACCAAAACAAACATAGAGATTTGAGATCATTGATGTCTTTTTCTTGCACCTCGAGTGTGTTGTGCTTCACGACTATGTCTAGGGATTTACATTTGTAGTTTGTCTGAAGGAAACATTGTTCTCGAGTATTTTGCTGTAAACCCATGTGGAAGAAACAAAGAAAGATGTTTCCGATGTCTGCAGAGGAGCCTTGCATGCAATCCTTGCTAAGCATTTGTAGTTTGGTTTTCGTATATATAGTTTTATTGGTTGATGTTTTTGTATTTCTTTTTTGGAACTATACCATTCCAAAGAGAGAATGATTGTGATAGATCCAGTGGATTTTTTCGTAGAGAAAATAGTCCTATTTCAGTAACAGTTAGAACTTGAGGGAGAAAAAGGAAAAC
This sequence comes from Azolla pinnata, assembly GCA_037176905.1. NCBI lineage: Eukaryota > Viridiplantae > Streptophyta > Polypodiopsida > Salviniales > Salviniaceae > Azolla > Azolla pinnata. The sequence continues at coordinate 25,119 of JBBBWG010005369.1, forward strand.
TGTATTAACCACACATACTCTTTGGATGGTCATAGGTTGCAGCTTATGACAAATCACAGGGGAAGATGGCATTTTTCGACCCCTCTAGGGCTGATGATTTCCTCTTCATTTCAGGCACTAAGGTGTGTTCCATTTTCAAAAGCAACGGAAAAAGCATAAGGTTTCCCCTCCATTAGTCATTGAGATTGGCTTTTGTTTTCTCGCAGATGCGCAATTTTGCTAAGTCAGGGGAGAAGCCGCCGGATGGTTTTATGTGCCCTGGCGGGTGGCAAGTCTTAGTAGACTATTATCAAAGCTTGTCGAACAACAACAATGGTAGTGTTATGAGCCAACCGAAAGCAGTAGTAAGCTCTTAACCTCCGAAGGATTGACGTTATTATATGTAGTATTGGAATGAATGGCAGCACCTTGGCCATTGTTCTTTCGCTGGCCAAAAAATGCACGTAGAGATATACATACATATGCTGCAAGGTTTATTTTTATTTTTTCCCCCTCCCTCTTATGTTCTTGCCAAAGTACAAGTTGTATCTGAGGCTTGAGTCAAGGCTATGCCATTAGTGTATAAATTATTTCTGACCTCATACACGCTTCTTCCTTTCCCCCTTATATAATTTGGAAGAGGCCAGGCCGATTCTCACCTGGTCATCGTAGAGGGATGAAATATTGAATAGACGCGCGGCTTTTGCTGGTTGCTTTTTCATGTTTCTTCTCCTTTGCAGTTTTAAATGCCTGTCGATTCTCAATCTTGGGTTTTTGTACAACAGTATATGTCTTATAAACTTAGCAAGCCTATTAATTATCAATCTTGGATTTTAATACAAGAATACGGTTTTGTAAACTTACGAGCCCAAGCAAGTCAACATTTTTGGTTGAATGCATGTGTGGTTTGTACCGAAATCATGATGGAAAAGCTCAAGTTGATCATATTTTGGCAACAAATGCATATTGCTGGTGTTGAAACCTAACCCACATTGCGTGCGAGGTATATGAGAAAGCAGCAGTTTTTAGTTTTTTCATGAAAGCTAGAAATGATACATGATTATGGTCAAGTGGATACAATTTTGCAGAGATGACTGCTCCTTCACAGGAACACTGATTGATTGATAAGGAAATGTCTGATGCATTATTGAAAGCTGTGATAATTCAAAGAGCTGAACACCTGTGTGTGGATGGCATGGCTCTGGATGAATTTGTGGAGCCTGTGCTTTTGGCCTCCACCACCATCTTTTGCTCTCTGCATACAGTGGAGTACTTTGGTACTGGTATTTTCTGTGGCTGTGATGATAAGGAAGAAAGCCCAAAATACAGAGGAAGAAATGGAGGCTGTGTTATGCCACATATTCTGCAATCTTTCATTGTCTTGATCAAGTTTGATAAAGAAAAGGCTGTTTGCAAACTGCCCACTCCAGAAGAAGGAAAAGTCTGGTTAGAGCTCTTGTTTGATCTTTGATGATTTGCAGCATTTTGGGGGTAGAGGCGCATATTCTCTCCGCTGCCATAAATTGCGCTCCGAAGCATCTTTTCTCTGCAGATGTGGATATACTCCACATCGGAATCTGCATCGATGCTACATATAATCCAAATCATCTACAGGCAGAACTTCATGCTTGACTGTATGTGTATACAGATGTGCCAAGCTTTGATTTGTATGTATGCATAGATAAACAATGTAATCCAATCATCTACAGGCTGAAACTTCATGCTTGATTGTATGTGTATGTAGATGTGCCAAGCTTTGATTTGTATGTATGAATAGATGAACAATGTAATCCAATCATCTACAGGCTGAACTTGATGATGTGTGCATTAGATAAACAGTGGAATCCAATGATCTACATGCTGGAACTCATGTGCTTGATTTGTGTTCTCTGTTCATCATCACTCCATGGAAGCTTCCAAGCAATACAAGAAGAAAAAGAAAGAGCCTAATTCTCTCTCTCTCTCTCTCTCTCTCTCTCTCTCTCTCTCTCTCTCTCTCTCTCTCTCTCTCTCTCTATATATATATATATATATATATAACAATGTCTTTCTTCTCCTTGATTTGCTAAGCACTTGATCCGAGTCCGTGGTCCTCTCTCAATCATGGGCAAAATAAGTTCTTGTCTGTGCGTTGCGATCTCTGCTAAGTACATTGAATCTAGTTGGTTTTCTTCTGTTTTCGGTACATTGGATCGGGCCGAGCATTCATCGATCGAGTCTTCTTTCTGTGTGTCATGCTCGAAGACGCGACAGACAGAGGAAGAGCCATTCTGTTTTATCATTAATTAATTGGCCTTCACCGTCGAGCAGGTTCAATGCATAGGAGACAGATGTCGATCTAGAGCATCGATCCTTTCCTTGAGTACCACGTCGGTTGCCTGCCGAATTATTGCTGCATTCGAAGCATGAATATATCGGATGGAAGTTAGACCGCCAAATCTAGCAAAGAAGGGGGATAAAAACACCAACTTGTTAGATGCAAACCAGTTGTGAGTGAGAGGTTGGTAGCTAGATAATAACTAGTGGAGCCTGAAATTTCAAAGGGGGTTTAGAAGAGGTGTGTCTACAACAGTGGCTATAACTGGAGAGGTTGGAAGAAATAATGTACATACTTTGATGAGCTTTAAAAGCTTTGTAACAATCGAATGGTATGCATGCATACATGCTAAGTGGTGCTCGTGTAAAAAAGATTTCCATGTATTAGTTCTATAGGTACGCATTGATCTTTGTGTAATCTAGATGTATTTCAGCATATGCATCTGTAGTCTTCTATGCATCCTTGTCTCCATGTACGATTAGTATTATATAAGATATTTGTATTATTACATTGTCTATAAGGTTAAGGCATGCATGCTCTGTGGTTTGTTTATGCTATGGTGCATGTTTATACGCATGTTGTATGCATGTTTACATTATACGTACGTACATACATGCATTATATGTGTATATACATACATACATACA
>JBBBWG010005380.1:0-28046 GCA_037176905.1 Azolla pinnata
GGCACCCTTTCGGATCACCAAGTCTCTATGTACATCACGTCGGTTCGGATCTTCACGTAACTTCTCCGAATTTCCGATTTTCGACTGTCTTATTTCCGTAATATTACGAATTTATGACTTTGTCGTAATTTCGTAATAATTGGCCAACACATGACATGGGAGTCGATGGCATGCAAAACTCAATTTTACGCTAGTCACTAACTAAACATTGCACTAGCTGGTGAAAGGGTATATATAATGCAACCATACAACATACTCAGGCAAAGAGAAAGGAAGTTGCCAATGGTCGGAAGATGGATCACGTGTTTTATATTGAGAGTATAGAGTTCTCCTGTTTGTAGCTCACTGAACATTTGCCTGTGTACGTACATATATGAACAAAACCTTTTGGACGCATGTCTTTCAGGCATGTACCAGTTTCAAAAGAAGAGCACTTAATCTTAAAATAACAAGAAAAGATTTGTGTGTGTGCGAAGGAGATTATGGTGCGAATGCATCTGTTTGTGTGTATTCGAAATCGAGATCCAATAAAGCTGCTGAGCACACACTTCGGGATTCATTCTCGTATCGGTCATCTCGCCACCAAGCGGAAGACGTAGCATCAGCTCAGAAGATTCTTTGAGCTAGGAGAGCATAAGCAAAGGGGCAAAAAAAAAGGGGGTTTGTTCAGGCCAAAGTTGATGTATATCAGAATGAGTTACGAGAAAGCTGAATGAAACGGGTTCCAGTTACATCCTCCAGGATTAGTTGCCATTACTAGATGAACAAGTGAGTATCGCTATCAGCTAATAGTTATTGCGCTCTACTGTAGCCGAAGAAACCGATGACGATCCACTACCCAGAATGCCACTACACTGACCGTCGAAGCTTGTGTTTGCTTTAGCTTGGCCTTTTGTTTCTCCAGACAAAAGAGAAAGGAACCTTTCTCCCTTTCTTTGGAATATTCCATTCCATGTATCTCTATCATGCAGTCGGCGAATCTCGTGACGGGGATAACTAACTAACTAACTACAACATTGCAGTGCAAGCCAGCGCCTCCCAGAAATTATTCTGTGGAAAGCCTGTGATGCAGAAGAACAACAGCAGAATTCTTATGCACCTAAAAAGGTATTCGATCGATCGATGATGACAAGTTTATCTCCCCGCCTTTTTCGGCAATGGCCTCCGCGTAAGCTTTTTTGGTGGCCTTTGAGGCGCTCGATTCGATCCAGAGACCCAGCCAGTTAGCCAAATAGGGATACATTCTCCTAAGAGGACAAATGACATACATACACATACAGGCATATATACAATGTGTGTGCCCACCACCATCATGATGATGATGGTGCCATGATGATGATGGTGATGGTGGTGATGGTGGTGGGGGTTGTATGGGATCTCATTCAATAGTCATTCATGCATGTACAAATTTCATTTTTTTATTCTTTCTTCTTTTCTCTTGTAAATGCATGTTTATATTAAGGGAAAATTACTGATGATATATGCCTAACAGAATTATAAATTACATTTTAACGCCTACCAAAACCAAAAATTACAAATTAACGCCTAGTTCTAAAATTTTACACGCGGTTGATTTATTAATCGCAAATTAATTAATTGTGTGCCCAATTAACATAAAATTAAAATTGATTAATGCTAATTATTTTATTAGTATCAAAGTAACGCATTAATCAATCAATTAGATTGTAAGAATCGGCAAGTTTTGTTAATCGAATATAATAAGGGAATCAATTAAGATCAATTAGTGAGAAGTGATTAGGAATAAAATCAATACTAGCAGAGTTAATTGAATATTAATTTTTAGTGGAAGATAAGATTAGGCGTCAATTTGTAATTTCTTATTTCAGTAAGCGTTAAAGTGTGATTTATAATTTTGTTAGCCGCTTTTTGGTAATCCTCCCTTGTATTAAAAATAACATGACAATACAAAAAAACAACCCTCCTATTAAAACAACATGACAATACAAAAAAACCTTGCAATCGTAACTATATATCTTTAAAAGAATTAATATTTGTTTATCTTTTTTTTTCTTCTTTCTTAAATATATATTTGTATTAAAACAACATTAGAGTAAAAAAAACCCTTGCTATATTGTAACTATTTTAGAAGAGATCATAGTCACAGTCAGGCTTTCTTTCTTCTTTCTCTCTTTTCTTTGTTTGAAGCTTTTAGGGTTTCTTTGAGCAGAAGCAGCAGCAGAAACAAGAAGAAGAAGAAGAAGAAGAAGCAAGAAGAAGAAGAAGAAGAAGAAGAAGACAAGCCAGTGCCACTTCTTCTTCTTTCTTCCTTCTCCGGTTTGAGCGAGATCCTCCTTCAGTTGTGTTGCAATGGCCATGGCACAACTCAAGCTGGTGATCATGCTGCTGCTGGTTTCTGCAAGCTGCCCATAGGCGAAGTTCAAATGCAAGCAGCTGGGATCAACAGATCGGCAATCGGCCCTCGACTCGCGCCGCCGAAGCACAAGATTCAGCAGCTGCAACGGATCATCAAGCCGCAGAAGAAGCAGAAGCAGAAGACGGAGAGAGCGGTGGCGGCGATAACAACAACGGATCGCAGATCATCATCAGCATCTGAATCATCATCTCAATCATCATCTCCGCATTGCAGCAGCTCCAGCTGCCACAAGCATCACAATCGCAGCTTCAGTTCAGCGCTCGCCTTGCATCGTGTGCTTGCGATCGGCGCGCTGATCATGGTGACGGCATCGGTGCTGGCGACGATGAGCAGCAGCTGCCAAGTGTGGGGATCATCATCAGTCACAGTGGCAATCAGGGATCTTGATCATCATCATCATCATCATCATCATCATCATCATCAAGAGCTGAAGGTCAATGGAGTAGTGGTGCATGAGCCCATCGACATCGAGCCGCGAGTGCGCGAATTATATGCCCACCATCACCGTCACCGTCACTATCACCGTCGCTGTCACCGTCGTCGCTGTCGCCGTCATGTCGATCGCGATCGTGATCGGCCGATAAGCGCTCTCGCCACCGATAAGCGCTTCGTCCCTATCGGCCCCAACCCCCTCCATAACTAACTCTACTTCTTCGGACCGAATTCCACATCTTGATCTCAATTTTTTTGCCCAGCTCAATATCATCTCCTAGTATTACCTATCACTTCCTTCCGCGGCCCAGCTCTAGGATAATGTATGACTGTTGCCGCGAATCTGAGCGCGAATTCGAGCTGCTCATTCAGCAAAACCTGTTATGTTGCACCATCTGTATAATATCGATGCATTCTATACTTATTTCACCATCAACCAATCAATCAATCAATCAATCAATGGTTTGGCTTGGGTCATGCGGCGGCGGCACCAGCTGCGTCGTTAACACTTGAATCGGCAGATAATTTCCTCGCCTTAGAAACGTCTCGTGGATCGGAGGTCGTCACATCGATCGATCAACAAGATAGTGCAACTAGAGTATATATTGCTGCATAGATCTTCTGTATCGATGTCAACACTCTATATGAATTGTGATCTTTGGGCTCGATCGATTGATGGCGCTCCGTTGCTCACTTTAACTAATTAAGGTAGTTATATCGTGGCATGAATTAATTAGATCAGGGTAATTATGGCCGCCCGATTGATTATATGGCTCAATCGATTGATGTAGTTACAGCTGATTGCGTAGAAACTTGCTTAATCAAGATCAATTAATTAAGATGGCATGGCTCCAATTGAAGCCTACCTACAGTTTCCTTGAAGAGAATCGATATGGTCGGTAGTAGCTCCATAATTAATCGCTGCCATTGCGCCATAGCTTGCTCGGTTACTTAAGTCAGCACGGAATTAATGAAGCCTAGTGGCATCGCGACTCGATGTCTTCACATTAACAATCGATATGCTCAATTAACTCATGCTGCCGTTGCTTTACTTAATTAATACAGCATGCAATACATAATTAACCTCGGCATCCACCAATGTCTCGGACGATAGTGATTAATATTAATAGCTTAATTCGTTTCTTCCGTCGCATCGCTAGCTCGATTAATTTAGATACAATATGGGCGGCATGAATAATTGGAGTACTTGACGAGAATCGAATTTAATGGTCTATTTATTATGGCTCCATTAATTGCAGCCACAGCATTGCTCATGGCTTGATTAATTAAGTTAGGCGTATATATATGGCACTAATTAATTAAGCTATCGATCGCTGTCATATAGTATCTAAGCTTGCTTGACTAATTAACCATACAGCACGGAATTGATTAATTAAGTTTGGCGTAATTATATGGCCCTTAGTAAACATGTCTCGACGAGAATCAACTACGAAACCCTAAACCCTAAACGGTGATTTCCACTGTATAATCCGTCTGCATGACACTATTAATGGGGCCTCAGTTCGACTCAAATTTCATCACCTAATCTGTAATATGCTCGCTAGATTGGATCATTAGTACCCCGCCTGATTACCTCAATTCTTAATAATTTCTCCCCAGATCTTCAGTTAATTGAGCCGATCGGACGAATTAAACAAGCTGCTAACATGACGAATTCTTTCCGAATTAAACAGATTAGCGGGATACTCGACGGGCCCATCAAATTAGAGGAGAATTGTTGGGTCGCCCGAAGAATTTAATGAAACTGCTGAAATCGCCCACATCCAATTTAATAACAGCGCGCTCATGATCTTGAAGAAGGGTCCAAGTAACGTATTAACTGCTCACGTGAATCCGTCAGGTAACCGGCATTAACTGCATATGCATGCAGAAAAGCAGCTACAATGCATCCTAGAGGCGCTGATGATCTCTCCACAGATAGACAATCACCAGTCAAGTACATAGATCTTCTTCGTATCGCATTAATGTACAAAGATGATGTGTATGGTCCGACATGAATTCAATGTTTGTATACAACATTTAACATCGACTGACTGATCAACCGCCTGAATGATATGATGAGCACAAGAGGGATTTTCTTTTAAGGGAAAATTCCAAAATTATAAAAACTACAATTTTATCGCTTACCAAATCTAGAAATTGCAAATTAATGCCTAGTTTTAAAAATCAGCACGCAAATTGATTGATTAACACCAAATCAACTGATTGCTGAGTTCAATTTACATGAAACTAACTAATTGATTAACTCTCAATGACTTGATTAATACCAAATTAAGGCGTTAATCAATTAATTAGATTCTAAAATCACTAACCTTTGTTGATCGAACATAGTAAGGGGAATCGATTAGGATTTATTAGTGAGAAGTGATTAGGAATAAAATCAATAGTACAAGCGGAATCAATCGGGTGGGTGGTAATTCTTAGCGGAAGATAACATTAGGCGTTATTTTGCAATTTCTGATTTTAGTTGGCGTTAAATTCATGTAATTCATCATTTGGTTAGGCGTTTCTTAGTGATTCTCCCTTTCTTCCAAGGATTTTCCTCATACCATCGGCTGCAATACGGCACATTTGTGAAAACTTCTATCATGTAAAGATCAATCAATGGCAAAATATTGCCCATATGTTTTGATATATGTGACATGTGACATGCATTTTCCTCTTTGACCCCTTGGAATCTTTCGGAAGCCGTGATGGGCCTATCCATCATCCATTCCATCTTGCCCTTCTCTTGTTGGAGACTGAACCAAAGGTAGCGAGAGCATTAAATTCAAGTGAAAGCGTTAATGCATATGACCAGCATTATGGATTAACGCCCCAAATTTGTCTCCAAATTCACTCTTTCGATGTCGCTGGACAATTTGTTGCACTTACACTTCGATATTATCACCCACCATTCCCTCGATTCGGCACACCCGATAATTTCTTGACTAGTTTCAGTTCGGCGCCCGATTATTTTCTTGGCTAATTTCAGTTCTGCGCCCAACAATTTCTCGACTAGTTCTAGTTCAGCGCCCCACGATTTCTAGAAATTGCTACCCTGATATTGCCCACTAATTACATCAATCAACCGAATCATATAATCACCATGCCTGATAACTGAACCACTAATTCATCCAGCCCTAAACCCTCGCACCCCTACCTTGTATTCACTAATTCGAGCATGAGTTAATCAGCCTCCAACTTCTTTTTTATCAAATTCATACTGCAATTGATGGTAATCATACGAATCTCCTATTTCGCCGATGTTATAAGTAGCATTTACATTGTTTGATTACTAATGAATGGATTCTGATTTGATTAGTCTTGTGGTTTGATTGATTTGCTTATTTTTATAATGGGCATCTAAGAGTCGCTATAATTATAAAGAATCGGTGGGCATCAAATAGTAATTTGAGACAAATTCAGGCGCAGACTTATAGTTCCCTCGATTAATATATCATATTTAACTGAATTGTGACGAAGATAACTACGCATAATTAACTTGTCCGCATGAATATGGATTAGTACACATCACTCAATCGCAAGCTCAAAACATGTCAAGTCATGAGAATCGGAATCGCTTCGAGTGACACTCACCCGTACCCCGTTGCAATGTCAGACAGATGTTGAATCAATGTGCCACGATATATATTGCGCTGTGATGATCAGAATCGAACACTCCAAAAGAAGAGTGTCGAAGGACAACAAAAAAGAAAAGATGATATCTTCTCCGATTCTGTTTTTCACTTTATCATAAAAGGATAGAGCTTTGTGTGTTATAATTTCACAATGGGGTTCTACTGATGTCTATGTAGTTCTTCCAACGTCACCATACAACATGAAATAGTACCCAATGGCCAATCAAATTTTCACCTTTTCACTTGAAGGTCAATCATATAACACCCGAGAGCTATATTTTCACCCAAAGGCCAAAATTTTCGTGCAAGCTCGGAGGTCTTCAACTCAAGTCCCCTTACTTCAAGGCAAAGTATCCCTACCACTAGAGCTATCAAGATGAACGAGAATTCCGCGTTTTGATTCCATTAAAACCTAACGTCGTGGGATTTATTAGCTGTTTTACGATGCTCTCCTGACAATATTTGGTATCAGGGCGAGTTGTTTCGTATTTCTCATTAGAGAAACCTTTAAGGGTATCATAAAGCTATATACCGCTTGACAGCAAAAATACTCGAATCATCTCCCTCGAGCTTAGCTTCAGTACCAAGGGTTTAGATCTTCCTACTAAACTTTGGTTGAAAGTTATACTTCAGCCTGTTTTGAGAGAGTATCGAGTGCGAGTACTTGCTTTAGGTTATGGTACTGGTTTAGTGTTAAATGTGGTTAAAAATTGGTTATATTCATGTTGCTCATTTTCATAGGACATTTCACTTGGGCACCAAACCAAGTTCCATGGTCTAGGAATGTTCGACCAAATAAAATTATTCTCGTTCTGTGTCTGTTCCTCTGTGGATGCCTTAAAGCCTTAAGGATGCCTTAAAGCCTCCATAGCATCTCACTTCCACTCTTTTCCTTAGTGTTCTAATCAATCGTACATTGAGAACGAGTCGAATCAAAAGATCAAGTGCTTCCAATTCAATAATGAGGGGGAGCACAAGTCCAATTATATACTCGGTTTCGTAGAACACAAGGCATTCAACGTGAATTCAAGGCACCTCAGAAAGAAAGAAAGATATATTACCGCCTTCTTAGGCCAATATTGGCCCATGAGACAAAACGTATAATAATGTTTGTATATCCACTCAATGACTCAAGCATAATGACATGAAGCAAATGAATCTAACAACTTTATGGCGGAACATTTCGTAAGTAGTCAGTGTAGTATACATTATAAGTATGTCATCGAGTAGGTCTTCACTTCAAAATCACCTTCTGCCTTTAGCTTTGCAAGAATTCCGGACTCGTAAGTGTCAGAATCATAGTGAGTTATAGATTTTTACTTGTGTGAAACAATAAGAGAAGAAACTTGGAGCCTTACTCTTGGAAATACATCTTTCTTAAACTAAAGTCATATCGTTTGAAGGCAAATTGGACCCAAAAACAAGGCGATTCATTTGAAGTCTGGATTTTGTTTTCAAGGAATCAACAATGCATAGTCATTGATTGTTCTGTTAGCATGGCAGACATCACGCACTTGATCAACTACTTGATATGGCACTGGATCTTGAGAAAAAATGTCCCAACCATCCCAAAACCAAATGTCTTAAAGTCATTGATGTTGTTCAGTAAAAAAGAGCCCGTCTTCTCTCAAAGTGATGCACACCGACACTAAGATCACATACCAAATATCAAGTATAAGAGCATGAAATGGTAATTGTATATGATATATAGAATGGAAAAGGATAAGGCTAACCATGATGTATAATTTGGTTCTTACATCTCTCGACGAGCAGAGGGAGAACAAAAGGGTTGATTGTGATACATGCGTCACTCTTGATTGTAGTCCAACAATAGCAGTTTTGCAGCCTGAAAAAACGTGTAATAAGAGTTTATTTGGAGAGAAGATATAAACACTTGGACCTTGATCATTGATTCTTAAGAAGGCTCAATCCCTAAATCATTCGGTAGTTGAATCACAAGGAGTTTCGATTCAAAGAAAGGATCTTTCGTGCGTTTGGCAGCCAGACGTCAGCTTGCCCATAGGGAGAACTTTCATGTAGATACGAAGCACACACAATTTTCACAAAGACGAATTATAAGGCCACTAAGCTGAACTTAGATGGACACAATATACACAACATGCAGCTGATGATTTGAGCAACATGGATTCATGACGAGAATGGAAAAACAAAAACCTTTGTAATCATCATTGCCTTGAAAGGACTATACAGTTGAGCTCGTACCTTGAAAATCTCGTGCATGTCTGTGCACACGACATGCTTCAAAGGCATCAGGGGACATAATACCAGTTTAAATGAAAACGGCATCAATCTTAGCCCAATCTTTGCAAATTTGGGTGTCCCCTCTGTTACGAAATTCCAAAAACTCCTTAGTTTCCATATGCTCAAAGCTTTGGAAAGGGTATTGATGTATAGCAAAAAAGTTGGGATAAAATGCATTCCATACATGCCCTAAAAATACCACATTTCTCAGCTTTAACCCCACTAAGCAATAATGCTTCTTCCCTCACATGCTGTCCGTTTCATTCAAGTTTACTCTGTCTTCTGAATGTATGTGAAGTTTCCACGAGCTTTCACTGATTTCGCTTGATATGGTATGCCCTTTCAGCTTGTTGGCTAGATCTCCGTTCTTATGAAGCTGCATAAACATACATGCCCACAGAAAAACTTTTAATGAAGTAGCTACCACTAAGTGAATATAAAAAAATATCTGAAATTCACATGCTTAAACAATGAAGAAAACGCCATTTAAACATTTACATATATGTAGAGGAAAACTTAGTACCTGATTCACCGAAGTGAGTAGATTCAATGGGAATCTCCGAGTGGATTCTTGCCTATATTCTTCCCAAGCATTCAGTACACTTTGAGCTTCTTCACATGGACCCTGGTAGAGAGAAGAAACCAGTGAACAAATATGGATAGATAGATAAATAGATAAAAATTTCTGTGCTACTATTAATTTCAATGAAATCGAATATTTACACAGGGGAAGAAGAAGAACAGAAAAATACATACTTCTTGCAGCAAGTGTGAAGCTGAACAAACCATCAACCCACTATCTACAATCATCTTTACTGTTCCTGCAAAACCATTTCATAATCATGGGGAGTTTTCTTAGCAGTACTTCAATGAATGAGAGGAAAAAAGAAATAATCACATAAACAATCCATACTGTACCTAGCAAAGAAGACCGCAACTTTGCATCATTCTCACAGAGTTTAACCATGCTTTGAACAAATTCCTCCCGCTCGTTCTCTGTCATAGTAAATATTCGCCCATCTACAGGATTGCTAGCATCATTTATTGTCTAAAAGCATAAAATGAAAGACCAATCCTACCATTAGTTATTATATTTTACGATGATAACCACTTACCTTTCTCCACGAAATCCAGGAAACCCTTTATGTATAATAAGCCAGAGGAAAACATAGATCACAAAATAAGTTTGTTTGCATGAGATAATGCAAGCTCAGAATTATGCCTTATACCTATCTCTACCTTATGTTTCAAGCAGACATTAATAACAAAAAGGAGAAAACACACTTCCGTAACATAAATAGGTGCATGCTAATATACTGTGAAACATGCGTATATAGATATATATACATGCATCCACAAGCAAAAGTAAACATACAAAGTTGGCAGTGAGATAAAACACATTATACACCCAGAAACCAGGATACTTACAGTATAATACACATGCATATGCCCACATACAGCATAATACACATACAAAAAGTATATAGACATCCATACAAATTGATTAACAGCACATATACATACACTCACTCAAATAACACATATGTATATGTACATATACATGTATTTATATAATCAAGGTGCTATGCGCTCCCTTATCAACTCTTTGTGGGTATACACTGTACAGCTATACAAATAAGAGACAATAATCTCATTATGGAAGTAAACAGAGAAGAGAAGGGTCGTAAGTGTACCTTGAGATATTTTGCCTCAGTAAGCCACTGAGTCATATGCTTCATAATCCGAACCTGTTGATTCTTGTGTCTTAGTTTCATCTTCTTTGCCGACTCTTTCAACTTCTTTGGCATTTTCTTTGCTGGTACTGTGTGGGAAGAAGAAGAAGAAGATGTTGAAGAAGGAAGAGTGATGGTATTTCTCTCCACTATCCTTCTTGCAAGATCTTTCCATCTTCCCCTAGCCATTGCAATCCTCTTCTTAGAGAAAGAAACATCTCCCTTCTTCAGGGTCTCCTTATTCTCATCAAGATTCACATGTTCACCAGCGTTCTTCCCAGTTCCCCTTTTGTTACTGTCCGATTCATCATCCACCACGGGGTTATGGTCCCCCGCTGTGCTCAGCTCATTGTCCACTGTAGACTTCAGGTTTCCTGCAATGAGTGACTCATCATCTATTGAAGATTTCAGGTTTCTTCCAGTGACTGATTCATCATCTATTGCAGAATTTGGGTTTCCGGCGACAACAGATTCATCATCTACTGTAGATTTCGGGATTTCTGCAGTACACGTTGCATCACTGCCTGCAACGCCGGGATCCCCTGCTTCTCTCTTCCGTTTTCGATAACTAGGGCTTCCTCTAACACAGTTAGAGTTCCGAGCTGCTTCTCTCCTCCGTTTTCTGGAATCAAGATTCCCTTTAGCCGAGTTAGGTTTTTCTCCAGTGGATTTGGAGTTACCTCCTGCAGATTTTTGGTTGTCTCCTGCAGATATTGGGTGTTCTCCGGCTGAGCTCGGATCTCGTGCTGTTCCTCTCCTTCTATTGGCGGAGAGAGGCCTTCTCCGTGCAGCAGACTTAGAGATGTCTCCTGAAGATTTAGGGTTCTCTCCTGCAGGTATGGGGTTCTCTCCTGCGGACGTGGGGTTCTCTCCTGCGGACGTGGGGATCTCACCTGCAGATGCGGGGATCTCTCCTGCAGATGTGGGGATCTCTCCTGCAGATGTGGGGATCTCTCCTGCAGATGTAGCGATCTCCCCTGCAGATGTAGGGATCTCTCCTGTAGCTGTAGGGATCTCTCCTGCAGATACGGGATTGTCTCGAGCAAATTTCGAATTTCCTGCATCTGAGGTAGGGTTTCCCGTCGCCCCTCTCTTGGGATTGGCGGAATCAAGTTTCTTCCTGGAAGGGGCAGGGCTTCCGATCCGCGCTGTTCTCTTCTTCGGAGGATTAGGGTTCCCGTCTCCAGGCTCGGGATCCAGCGGTGTACGCGCTTGCCTCTTCCTCTTCTTGGCGGATCTCGGCTGGTCGTCGGCTTCAGCATCTGCAACCTCCTCGGAAGGCTGCGGTTCTGAGGCGTCGCCGTGTTCTTTGCCGTGGGCAGAGCTTGAGGCCGGAGCTATGGCGGCGGCGGCGGCAGCGGCGGCGGCTTCTTCTTCTTCAACCTTCGTCTGCCGTCTGGTTTTCATGGTCCTTGCACCAAAGAGAAAAAAACAGAAGAAAGAGAGAGTGCAAAGAGAGAAGCTTAGAGAGGAGGTTTAGGGTTTAGTGTTTAGGGGTTTAGGGTTTAGGGTTTAGGGGTTTAGGGTTTAGGGTCCTTGCACCAAAGAGAAAAAACAGAAGAAAGAGAGACTGCAAAGAGAGAAGCTTAGAGAGGAGGTTTAGGGTTTAGTGTTTAGGGTTTTAGGGGTTTAGGGTTTAGGGTTTAGGGTTTAGGGGTTTAGGGTTTAGGGTTTAGGGGTTTAGGGTCCTTGCACCAAAGAGAAAAAACAGAAGAAAGAGAGACTGCAAAGCGAGAAGCTTAGAGAGGAGGTTTAGGGTTTAGTGTTTAGGGTTTTAGGGGTTTAGGGTTTAGGGGTTTAGGGGTTTAGGGTTTAGGGTTTAGGGTTTAGGGGTTTAGGGGTCGAGGAATTAGGGTTTCGGGTTTAGGGTTTAGATGTCCATGGAATTGATCGATGCTCATTCGAAGCACTTTGTCGAGGGCTTTCTATTGATACGTTACACGGCGAGTTTTTTCGCAAGAACAGAGACACAGAAAGAGAACAGGGAACTGTACAACGATCCGTCCTATATGTATGCACCGATCGTTTGTCTCACTACCGATTCTTGTGCATGATCATCGCCTTGCATTCATGTAACAGTCATGCGTCAATTAATGGGATGCGTTGAGCTGGGAGTCTTTCACTATCAGTGATTCGAGGATAATTTAATGGCTAAGCCTAAAGACTCTTGTAAAACAGAAATCACTATGGTCCAGAACATCGGTCCCTCAACGAACAAGGATGTAGTATCGACTGTGACTACAAGGTAAAGAGCATTTGTAAGTTCACTCAGTCAAACTTCTTCTATTCAGGTGATCGTTGCAATTGACAATTCAAAGTTTGTCCAAATGGATGCGAAGAGAAATTTCCCTTTTCTTATTGTCATCACCGAGGATATCTAGATGATGCAACTAGATCATCCTTGTCAAGAAAGGGCATATGGCGCTGCGACTCAAAGACGTCAATTTACAAGTTGAAGAACAAGCACCGTAACTGTGATATCATAAGTTTAATAACTTTTATCAATTACATGAAAAGTTTCAAGAAAATGTTCCTTTATCATAATGCACTACTCAAGAGCTTAACTCATACCATATACCAATGGCAAAGTCTAGCTACCTTAACTAACTACTTTTTACTACCTTCTCCATGAAGAATCTTAGACTAACCCAATGCATTCTCAGGATGAAACTCAATCGTGTTTGGCCAAATGGGCGCCATTTTGTCTGTAATCAAATTCAGTCCCCGATTGAATGAAAGGATTGCCTTTGTCGACAACACGGTCGATTTCCACAGGAAACTATCAAGAGTTGGATTGTGTGAAAGCATCGCTCTACGTGTCTCTGAATTTGGGTGCCTCGAGAATCACTATGGAAGAAGAGGATCAAACTGACCTTAGAGATTTCGTTTACTCCAACAATCATATTTATCTCTCTGCATCTTATACCTGCAACAAAGATGTTTGACTCAGTTGAGCCTCGCAAACAGAATGCTCATCACGTCACCAAGGGTCATGATCAGAATACAAGGGAAGGAAGGCCCAACACATTTCAATCTGACACATTCTCTTCCTTTAAATGATTAGAATACAAGAGTAAGAAATGGCACCAACAGAACAGCAAGAATATATATATCAATCACCACATTGGCCGTTACCAATGAATTACCTTTCAAAGCATCATGTATAATGTGGAACATCATCTCTTGTAGCAATCAATGAATGATTCTGTGCTGTCCCAATCACAATCAAAATCGAACCTACATTTCACAAAATGTAAATGTCAGGAATGCGGGACTTCAATTATTGCTGGCCTGCAAAAACTATCATCTTTAACGACTCTTCTGCTTTACATCTGAAACTGAGCTCCAATATGTCATAGTGAGTGGATCCAAAAAAATAACTCCGCTCTAAATTGTGTTCTGTACGTACTTCTGGGCTGACTTCAGCATATATCATCTCGCTCAACTGATTCAATTGCGCAGATGTAACAGTAGTAACCAACAAGCTACAAAGCATCCGCTTATCTTGTTTCTCTTTCTTAGAGCTGATTGCCATTTATCCACAATTCAAAAGATTCCCTTTGTACAGATGCTAACTCTTTCTGCACAATGCAGTGTATCACTTTGAATGATGTAAAGAGCCAGAACATGCACCCCCCAAAAAACTAAATATGGAAATACTTAATACCTACCTAACCTCTTTATTCAAGATCTGATGTTGAATGGGGGTTCAAACCAGATTTTATCGCATCAACACATTATGCACTATGGTCTTCTCCTTATCAGATAAACCCTACAGCATTGAACCATATAATGGAATCAGGGATAAATTTAGAATAATACAATTTGCATGCTCAAAAGCGATGAGCTAACCTGACATAGCAGATTAAAATAATGACTATCATCGGCAGCTAGTTGCTTTAGAAACTCAGACAAATAGGAAACAAGGTCCAGCTGTGCAAAATTAAGAAAGAAAATTAACCTCCCAAAGTATGTTGAGATCATTAGAAAAAGCTTCTTTTATTCCATGTTCCATATATTTACCTGATTGATAGGATCTGTCTGAGCACATGGATCATCCTGATAATCTCCTTTTTCAACCTTCACAAATAGTCACTATGTTAGGTAGTTTATAGATAGTAACAAATCAATTCTTGATGCATACACATCCAATGAACTAAAAACCTTTCTATATTTCTAGCACAATGAAGGAGAAACCCTAAGTTTTCTCTACTCCACCACCCCTAAGTTTTCATTACTTTTCCAAAGATGTTCGAAAGACAAATTCGTAAATTGATTCAACGCCTTTTGAGATTTAACAAAGGGGAAACAATGAAACATTAGGGCCCTTTGAAGGCATTTAAGAAAAACTCAAGAGGGGCAAGTGTGAACATTTTCCTCTACGTTGTATGTCTGGGGGGGAACAATGTAATACACGTGCATGCACCTCATCATTCAGAAAATGCTTCATATCTTCAAGGGGCTTGAAGACAGATTTTCCATTAGTTTTGCCACTGATAATCCCTCCTAGATCCTCATGGGTCACATCTTCATCAATGTCATCATCTTCCTCTCCATCGTCATCAATCTCTTCCCAATCGTCATCCTGTCCAACATTACACTTGGATATAATCATAATAACATCGTTCAGATTTTGGATGCCAAATTGATAGAAGATCCATAGATGGAACCTCATTCACGCCTGCAGATGCTTGTTCTTCCATCTCTGTTAAAACATGCACTAATAAAGATAGAATCTGCATGCAAAGTATCACAACGTAAGTTTTTTTAAACAGCAATCTCTAAGTTTCTCAGTCGCATAAAAAACTTACCTTAACAGGAAGGGACACAGAAGTCCACTGTTCAGTCATTCCTTTCGCCCGTGATCGTGTGATAATCCCACCAGCCGCTGGCTGAAAGCAGATAACTTGCTCACAACTTTTTAACAGTAAATGCATCAGTAATTTCATTGATTATGCTTCTTTCTTGCCTGGATAAGCTGGCCCTGCACATAAATCTGGTTAAGTTCAGGGTGCTTTGCTGCTAGAATTAAAGCAAGGGCAGTAGTGGTGACTTTAATCTGATAGGCTCCCTGCATTTCTCCTGAATAAAAGGTCAGATTAGTAACACGACCATACGATTCAAATAGATGATCCAGATATTTACTCACCTTGTTGCTTGGTCCATTCAGACATAATGTAGAACAGAGAGTTAGGATAATCCCTCGCAGGTGTGGAGATAAGTAAGTTGATGAGTTGGCTGACGTCTGGTACACTCATGTGTATCTATAAATATGTCAACCTAACCAAATTACTGTACATCAAACGAAATCACCTACGAGTACTACAGAATTGGTATTTCTCGTACCAATCGAGCAAAGATGAGAATCAAAGAATTTTTAAGACCCATTATTTCAGAAGTCTCCATGCGGCGTACAAGGGCAGCTACTAAATCCTTCATATGAGGGGCCATATGTGCTGGATATTTCTGAATCAGCTGTGTGATGAGCCGTTCTACAAATAGGGATGATGAACTATCTAAATTCGGATTTAAAAGCCTGCAAAAGATGTGACCCGCAATTGGGAATATTGACAGTAACGTACACGTACAATAAATATTCGAGATGTTACTATCAATAAATATTCAAGTACATGTAGTCGACTTATTTATTACCTAGCAGCAGCATCTAGCAGCATTCTCATAGTGCCACTAGAATCTCCACTCCAATTCAGAAGGGATTCGCCACCCTCTTGCACAAAAACTGCAAGAAACTCTGTACCATTCTGCAAGTTACAGAAGAACCAGTTCTAAGTGCTAATACACTAATCAACCTCTTTGGGAACAACCCAAATCTTTTGTCTTAACGCCTTACTTGCAGTTCACTATGATCATCACTCTTAAGAATGAGATTAATCAGTGGATAGAAGGCTACATTGTAAATGGCTTGAACAACTCCCATATTTGACTTCTGCAAAACAGCTGAGTAATATAAGCTAGGGAGTGCTGATCAACCTACTGCCAGTAGTGATAGCAGATGATTCATACCTTCAAGATGATCATCAAAAGATCAAGGGCCCCCGCCACCAAACCAGTTGGCTGATCTGCAGGCTGTAACTTACTAGCAATTTCAGATTACTTTTATCAACTTAAGATATGAAGAAACACTAATGCTTGGTAAAGCCTGAACTCAATGTAGAAAAATGCGTGTGCAAATGGAGAATCAGACTCACATTAGCCAGGACTGGGCCAACGAATGGGAGCACTCTTGATACCAGTGGTTCAACACATCCTGGTGTCTCTTTTAATGCCTGCAATAAACATGGACATTAGAAAAGATATTTAGACAGGAAACAATAAATATGATGATATGTGTGTGTTATACCTCTAGAACCTCAACTGCATCCATGCTAACAAATGGATCAGAAATATACTGCCTCCATATGCTCAAAATAAGGGGCGAAAGTTTGGACTCCATCGCCCAAGATGTCTGTGCGTCTAGAAAACCATGATAAGATAAAAATCACAAGTACATAGCTTCAAAAATCGTAAGTACAATCATAAAACAGAAATCATAATTTCAAAAATCTTTGTTATCACAAATATACCTGCTTTAATTGCTGCTTGCAAAGTTTCTAGTGCAAGATGCAGCGTCTCGTCTGATGCCTACATAAACAGCAAAATTGACATTTGATGGTAAACGAGATGCAAATGCAGAAATGTTTTGCTCCCTTTTCATGAAAGCCACATCTTTATTAGTACTAGCATGCCTCTTTTCCAAAGGTCCCAAATGAAATCAACATTACCTCTTGCATGAAACTGCAGAGAGCAATTAAAACTGTTTCCATGTGTTCTCTTGGGACCTGGACTTTCGACATTGGAAGCAATTCCAGAAGTGCACGGCATGCACTGATTTTTATTGGTCCAGGACTGCAACAAGAAGCAATCATCAATATTTAGAAGAAAAATGTGACACAATAAGACAGCTTAGAGCTCCTTTTATTAAGTGCCAACCCTGCGAAAACAGCCTGAACTTCTTAATTTGACGCCCCATGATTACAACGAAATAGAACGCCCTTTGTTTCAAATTTTATACTGTTACAATGCTCTCAGATCTTACATGTTAGGCCCCAGACCTCCAATGGCTGCATTAAGGAATTTCTCACACCTCTTTGTATCTATCTGAATTGTTAAATTTCAGGAATCAAAAGAATTATAATCCTGATAATAAATGGAAAACTTTATAATAGTGGGAATCCACGCTTCACAGAAATTAACTCACAAGGGAAGAAAACTTTGAAGCTGCCCATAGTGCACGTCCATACAAAAATGGATGTTCCATTAGAGCTGCAAACACATTTTTTGTACAAGCAATCAGTCAAGCATCTTTATAAAGCTCCTTGATTCTAATCCCAGGCATTCAAAAATGCTCTGCACCTGAATTGAGGTCTTCTAGAAGAATATTGTCCAAAAAACCCTCCACATTGAATATAGATGTGCAGCTGGTCTGTAAATATCATTCGAACAAGATGAACCAACAGCTATGTAGTTAATATACAGTCCTCACATAACCTAGCTGATCACATATTGGTGCTTTATGTTAGAATGCAGTCAGGCTTTATGTTACAGTAACATTTTATAAACATGCACTTCTTTCAAACAGAAATATTTGCCAATAAATGGATGAAATATATCTAGAGATTTCATGTATCTGTGAGGAAAAGGTTTATAATGCATACAGAAAATAAGATTATATTCAATTTTAGATCAGTCCATCAAATGGGTTATATCTAAGCACATTCCGATGAGCCAATGGCCCTCATTTCTACTCCTTGTGTAATTCAAGAGCAGGTAATGTATGGGACAGCATAACAGAGACTGAAACAACATTGAAATCTGTGATCCTTTAGATGTAATTATGCAACAATTATTCACAAAGCACGAGATATGAACTCCCACTATCCTGCAACCTGTTTACAACTATGTAGCTAGACTCGGGTTTCCGGAGTATATGCCCTGACACTTATGAATGAAAGTATGAGTACTACACATTCTATGACATATCTGCATTTTAGAAAACAAACCTCAATTATGGTTTCTGATATTGTACCAACAGCCAGAATTGCAGCTTCCCGAACCTGTAGACAGTGAAACAGTGATGATGCATTGACAACAAATATTTATGAACTGGAGACGTTGAATGAAGATAATGAGTTTGATGCATACAAACCTTCCACCAATTTTCTTTCCCCATTGCTCTATACTGTTTAGCTTCAGAAATCCTTCTTTCAATAGATTGTACAATAGCCTGAATGGCATCCATCCCATGAGTTGTCACCAGCTCCTCTAGAAGTAAGATACCTACCAGGCAACAATATAACTTCAAACACCTAGCAAATGCTGAATTTAGCACACATCCTAGTTCATTTAAAAGAACCAAGCAGTACAAAACCAAACACGAGGATATATAATTATAGAGACATGAATATATCATTAATAAAAAATGATCCAAACAAATGGATAATTCCACATATGTACATTTTCTTGCCTAAGAAATAAGAACAGAAAACAATGATTGAAGATTTACAGGTTTTGCACTTCATTATAACTAGGTTGATACAAGGAATGATTGCATGCTTCCTCAAGTTGATCTCCCTGCACAATTTATCATTTCTAAGCACGGGATGCAATGCAAATCCTTTTCTGAAATTGACAGATAGAGGAGCTGATAATGATTGGACCTAAAAGCACCAATTCAATGGGGTCTCAAAGCTCCAATATAACAGAGGATTAAAGGATCATATCAATCATTGGACTAACCAAGATTCAATAAGAACCACAAATGATATGTAACCGGATCTTAGTACTCAATCAAATGAAGCCACCTATGAATAGTCCATAATAAAATTAAATAAACAAATGAACTGCTTCATTTTGCTGAAATGATTCTTGTTTCTTTGTCAAGATGCAAGATTATGGAACTGTTGAAATTTTCTCCGGTACAAGATGCAAAGAGTGCACCATGTATATGCATGTACAAGTCATATACAAATAAGTGCAATGAGTAAGAGCTTACATAAGAATGCTTTTGTAAACTTGTCTAACTGAGAAAAAGTAATGTTCATGAATTCATAAAACTTGTGCTGCCATGTTAGAACACGTTTACAAACATGCAAGTTTCCGAATACATTATTTGATTTGTTTATCTTGTAAAAAATATTTCTAGTTTATACCTTGTGAGATTGGGAACAACTCCGTATATTATACTCTTCTCAATATTAATAAAACCAGATAGACAGTGTATTCCTAAGACCAGATGAAATACTTTTAGTTTATACCCCAGGAGATATGATGATAGGATGCAAAGAGAAATTTTACAGGAATTAAAAGAAATCCCAGAGAGCATAGGCATTTTCAATACTGAAGCCGCTAATGTGAGAACATAGTTCAACAAAAACGTGCATGTGTTATAAGAAATTTCCAAACCTTGCAAATGCAAGTGAAAATCTAGTAATATGAAACATTTTGGTAGTTATAATGGAGAATCTGTAGACTTTGAAGCTTTCAAAATGTAATATTTGCAATGAAATAAGAACTCATCTATATATTTATACTAGTACAAGTCTTACCAGACACTCTGCAACTGCAGATTACATCCTCCTCATCAGCAACAAACTCATTTGGGTCAGATGACCATGTTTCAACCTAAGCGATAAAACAATTGCATTTACATATGAAAGAGCTTGGATTCAAGTTCACTGAATTTGGTATGTACGCTTTGTAATAAATTTAAAAGCGTCTCTTAAGAAAATAATGCCTATACCTGTTCATTCGTCATTTGCATGAACCTTATAGAGTGGTAAGCGAGATCTCCTAAATGGTGTTCAATTATCTATAAACGCCATCATATAATTACTTACTAAGATTATAGATATCTACAAGTATACTGAAAAAGAGAGAATCACAAGGCTACCTTGCTATATCGAGGCTGGCCAACTATTGTCAGAAGTAATTCAAGAATCTGTCAGAAATTGTAAAAAAAGCCACTTTGAGTCCAGAATGATAACACAAGTATCTGCAATCCCCATTCTAAACCAATTAGAAACATGATGCAATTAGTGAATTCATCAAACGTATGTGAAGAAGACTGAAACATCATCTTATCATATCTACACAGATGCCAGACCAAGAAACTCAGCTAGAACCATAACATCTAAATATGAATCCATCAAAAGAAAAGCATCGAAAGGTTCTCCCATTCCTGAGTCATTCCTGTGCTAGAAGACGACCTTATCAAGTGCACCCCGGCTGTCCCGACAATGAGAGGCCGATGAGGAAGTATTGCACGACGCCCATCCTTTGTATGACCACAGGTTGAGGCTAGATGCACTATCATACTCGATGATTTGGCTACACTACCAAGTCATGACACTCAAGATGTTTATGCTAACCAGGTATGTATGACAAAGAATCCATAGGGCTGACACAAAACGATTTAGAGTTGTCAACGACTAGAAGAAATATATGGAGTTAAATACGACCCTTGACGATTGTTTAAAAATATTCAATAATACTTAAAATTCAACTACAAATGACGGTCATTCTCTATAGCCACAGATCGCACTGATTGGCTCTACATTTGATGTTCATGATGTAAAAATCTATGCTTTAACTAATGAAGGTATTTTGAAGTTGAGCTTGCACTTCTTTAGATGAAGCTGACAGTTTTGTTATCACCTGTACACAGAACGATTCCAAGCTCTGCTCGTTGCCATCAGAATCTGCTAATTCTGAAAATGAATCTTCTAGACCATGAATGCATGCAGATTCATACACCTCAAGTGATGAAACGAATGTCTGCCACAACGGAGAGAGAATGGCTGCATTAACCAGTGAGGTGTTATTGATATCAGAAATATTCAAAATGTGTAATCTTGCTTGCTAAAAATTTCAAGCACTAACCAGAAAACTCTGCATATACTAGTTTGGGAAAATTGAGAACCAGCTGCATGAGTGCTTTCAAAGACTACAATCGGAAACATATATCAGATGCCTTATAGATGTGTCAAGCTCACTGAATGTCTTACGAAATGTAATATACATTTCCACAAACTATGATTCCATACCTCCATTCTGAGACCCCAATCATCTGGATTTTCTTTCGGAACAGGTGATGCTAAAACAACTGAGAATTGATGCATCCATGCCTTCAGCATTGGGGATACTAAAGCTTTTGTCTCAGACTACATCCAATCAATTCATGGGCAATACCTCAGGAGATGCAAATAATAAGTGGTTGTAACCAGAAAAAAAGACCACCATTCCTTTACCTGATAAATACCAGTCATAATACCCAGAGTAGATATACAACCATGAAATATGATGAACGCCCTCCGCCGCATAGATGGCCCATAGTTCTTCAGGATCAAAGGAGTTAATGAAAAAGCAAAAGAGCATTTATTTCATCCTGATATGAAGGTTTTTAAGAATTAAAATGAGTGATACAGATGTCTTCATGGACAACACTACTTACGTGAGGCGAGGAGACAATGTTATATAATGATGGAAAAAGAATGGGCACAAGTTGTGGTATATGCATATCATCAAGATCTCCAGAAAAAAGTGCTAGGCACTTCAGAGCTCCGTTAACTGAGTGAAAACTATATAACCATCAGATTTTGTAGTGAATCTTAAAAAGAGGCAGCTTCCCTCAAATGCATTACCCTTATTTATGTCATTCTGATCGTTTATGTAGCGTAGTAGAACATCCATAAGATTTGGCCAGTCGTCCGGCCAATCACAGCTTGCAATCGATGCAACAGCCATACCTACAGCAGTCCTAATTTTTCCGTGAGAATCATCGAGAACTTGTAAGAGAAGGTTTCGAATAGCAATCTGCAAAACCACAAGTACAAAATCAAACTAACAACAAACCATATATCTTCGAACATGTATCATCCCAAAAGACTTCATCACCACCTTATCTTCAGATGAAACAATGGAAGGTTTATCTTTATCTTCATCCTGCCAGTATTTCTTCACATATTGCTTCAATATAACTGCTGCTAGGTGCAAAGTACATCAAGGAGAAAAACATACTCAAGCAATGAATCAAGGGTTCTGAATCAGGGCTTGAATAATTTTAGTTTCAGCCATTTACATGACCTGCAAATTTTCCTAAAGTGAATTGTGCTGAGAAGAAAAATTCAGTTAGAAACTTGCAGCTTTCAAAAATGTTTTGTATCATAATGCAAAGGATATCTGCCGAAGTCCCAACTGAAGAGACTTGTCCAAAATAACATTAGCAAGTGCGACTCCATAACCTTCATGGGGCCATAAACAGAGGAGAGAATTAAAACTGTAATATAAGCAGACACAACCGAACAGGAAATACAATTACCAGTACATAACCTCCCAAAATGCCTTTGAAGGTTTCCATTTCATTTACAACCCAAATTGAAAATGAAAAGCAAACCCGTCGATTAAGCATTGAAGACTGAATATATTTATTTGATTCCTGAAGATTGATATTTTCTCTGGAATTTTTATACATACAGCTTTTTTCAAAAAAATTTGAACTTCCATAGTATGCCGAAATAATACCTTGTGAGTGGGAGGAGCCCACGAATAAATAATAAATTAGGATTCTTGGACTTCTTAAAAAATTTATATGAGTGAAACATGCTGAACAATTCACAATAAATTTGCTGTGCCATCGAGTAGAGATACATGACTATGCTTAGGCCAAACGTTTCATGTAAAGAGCACCAATTCTGTTTCATTTACAAGTAGACAATTCCTTTCAGTGAAAAGATCTCACATTTCAAACGTTAGCCTTTCATTTTAAAGCACAACAACTCGTTTTAAAACCCGGATTTTGTTTCAGATGCCAGATTACATTCCAGAAAATAGATTAGATTATAGAGACTAGATATGCTTGCAAGATGCATATTCCAGATCAAAGGCTATGATAAATTTCCGAGACATGTTTGATAGAGGAGAGAATTCAAGTACCTGCCCGGCTGGATGCAGTATTCAAAGCATCTTCTGCTGCTTTCCTTATTACAGGATCAGCATTCAATGTAGAATTGAGACAGTTAAGGAGCCACACTTGTCCCCCTTCCATTTCAAAAAGATGAACCAATATTTTCAAAAGCGATAGCCTTCCTTCTTCCCTTCTATGCGGATGAATTCTACATGATAACAAATAACTCAAAAGAATTCTTCAAATATTTATAGAGAGCCAGTATTCAGAAAATTTGGAATATACAGACACTTTTACAATGGAAAAAACTTCCAGAAGAATGGAAACAGCAAAGAGAAGGCGAATACTTCACACCCTTCCATTTCAGGAAATACGAGGAAATATGTATGGGAAAGAAATTCGCAGGAATTAAACAGAAGGAAAGCACAATGGAGCATACAAAAAAGTGTAGGATTAGTACAATTCTCACTCTGTGAAACAGAGACTGAACTTCTGTTCGGACAGGCCAAGATTTCTTTCTGCATTCCCTTTCGCTAGCTACGAACTACAGAAAGAGGCATCACCTTCTCTTCCCAGGTAATACGGATGACGACTTAAGACTGATCTCCCTCTTCGCAATCCACGGCGTTGTTTCTAGTCGGAAGAATTCCGTCCCTTCTTCTGGTGCTGGTTCGGCTGCGGCTACTGCAGCTGTCTCCCAGCTGATTCGCTGAAGCGGGCTAAGGAAGGGTTTATCACAGGTCTAATAGCGCCATGAAGAAGAAGAAGAAGAAGAAGAAGAAGAAGAAGGAAATGGTTAAAAGTTGAGAGAGAGAGATTTGCTCATAACTTTCTCATTTGAGCTCCGATTTGGTGATCAATCAAATCAAGGAACAAAACCTTTTAACCTTCGATTTGATAAAACCGGTAAACACATTTTCCCCATTGGAAAAGCAACCTTCGAAAGGAGGTAATTCAAGAGTCACACAGACACCGATCAATAACCAACTACCATCTATGCAGAATGCTTTTGTAGTCTTAAGTGATTATTTTGGAGATATCCCGGAGATATTAGCTAAATGGGAATGCGATCAAGTTCTGAAGAAGCAACGTAATTAGTGATTGATGAAGATTGTCACATAGAATATAAGGGGAGTTTGTTCTCCTTCTAAGAAGTTTGGTATGTGGAAAAATGTTTTTGAGTGTCAATGAGAGATATTGTGTGTAGACGTAGAGCATAAGCATCACACAAACTTTGGGTCTTCTATTCAGCATAATGGGTATCATGTATGTTATGCAAGTGTCAATGGTGGACGTTATTCATGCATAATTCTTATTGTTAAAGATATTTTGCAACCATTAGTGGTTCAAAGTGATATACATGGTCAACACATAGTGGTTGAGATAAATTATGAAGGGCAAAGGATTTGGATTATTGGTATTTATGCACCAAATAAAGTCTCTCAACGTATTGAACTTTGACAACATTTGAATGAAGTTCTTCGTAATGGAAATCCAAGATTTTTATTGGGTGATTTCAATATGTGTTCAGAAGTGGGGCAATCTACTTCGATGCATAGTTTGATGGATGCTCCAGAAAGAGCGGCTTAAGACTTACTTGCAATAGAGGTTTTAAAGTATGATGCATGGCCTTGGATTAATGGAACAAATTCTTGGTATACTTTTCAATCCACACAATTAAGATTAACATGTTGGATCGCATATAAATAATGCATGATGAGAGGTTTTTGCCTGAAGTGTTGACTATGCAAGTATATAGAGGTATTGAATTGTTTGATCATTTTCAAGTTATGTTGGAATGCATGCATCAAGGGGTAGATGGTTTTAGAGCTTTATTTGGAAGACAACCACTTAGATTTAATTCTTCTTTTCTTGAACATTAACACGTCAGGCATGTTATGGGATAGCTGGTGAGAGAATTTAGAAGAAAAGTTAATATTGGTGGTGCTTCTTCATGGGATGTTTGCCTTGCTAATATTCAACAGTTTGCTCGACACTATGGGATTTCTCAAGCAATTATTCGTAAATAGAAAGTGAGATCACTCCAACAGTTATTACACATGTGAAGTGCTTTGTCGGTATCAAGCCCAGTGGATGACATATTGTTATTAGATATTCAAGTTACATTGAATCAAGCAGTACAAGATCTTGAGGTCCGAAGTTATCAACAATCTTGGGACAAGAAACATGAGGTATATGATCATAACTCTATCTCACATAAATTATTTCATTGGTTACATGCATCTCCTGTCAGAATGAATGTGGTATGCCTAGAAGTTGATAGAACTTTGAATACAAATCCACAAGTAATTATTGATTATAATTGTATTTAACATTTGATAAGATTTCTAGGTCATTAATTTATTCTAGATAATGACATGAGAGAAGCATGAGCAATGTTATTTCAATCCATCAAGGGCAATGTCAGGCAACAGGTTCTGATGAGCTTAGAAGAGGACATAAGAGAAGAAGAGGTGTAGTCTATATTATCACATCTTGCAAATGATAAAAGTCCAGGTTGGGATGGAGTTATGAATGAGTTTTTCAAATCATTTGTTCAAGAACTTGAAGGCCCTCTTATGAGAAGTGTGAAGTTCTGGTAACATGCCTAATTCCTAGAAGATTGGGCTTATCAAACTTATACCTAAAGTTGTTTCTCTTGCTTCATTTGCTCAATGGAGACCAATATCATTAATGGGTGGTTTATACAAGATTTTTACCAAAGTAATTGTCAATCAACTTTAGAAGGTATTACCCTCTATTA
This sequence comes from Azolla pinnata, assembly GCA_037176905.1. Lineage (NCBI taxonomy): Eukaryota > Viridiplantae > Streptophyta > Polypodiopsida > Salviniales > Salviniaceae > Azolla > Azolla pinnata. The sequence goes on from JBBBWG010005380.1 coordinate 26,189, forward strand.
TATATCCGATGCAATATGGATTTATTACAGGAAGTGACATCCTTCATAACATTTTAAATGTTCAAATGGTTGTCGATTATGTGAAAGAATCAAAACAAAAAATCGTTATGATACAATTGGATATTGAAAAGGCTTATGATCATGTCAGTTTGTCATTTCTTGCCACAAGGATGTCTCAACTCTCATTTATGTTGGGATTAGGTGTAGTGTCACATGTCGTGTTAAATGTTGGAGTTACTAAGGCAATGCCATTAACAAGGTGAGTGATCAGACAAGGATGTCCATTGAGTCCATTATTATTTTTCATTGTTACCCACCCAAATTTAGTTAAAATGCATGAGTTAGCGATATGTCAAGAAATAGTGGGCCATGTTTTACCCTCAGAGAAACTGTTGATAGCTCAAGCATTGGTAGATAATTCTTTTTTGTTTCTCAAGGCGCAACCCACTAATATAGCCAAAGTCATGATAGTATGGAAGGTGTTTGCCCTAGCATCAGGTTTACATATTAATATGTAGAAGTCATTGTTGATTACATGCACTGAACAAGATTTGGTTCATCTTGGTTGGAGTGGCCGAATATTAGATAAAGTGAAGACTTGTCAGCATTTGGTTTACCTGATTGGTGTGGATATTTCACCATATCAAAGCCTAACTTGGATTTCTAGGATTGTATCAAATAAATTTATATATTGGAAGTCCCAAGCTTGGCCATTTGCCACTAGTCTCAAAGTGGTGCAAGCAATTATGACTCCGATCATTTCATATTTTTTTCCTTTATTACCTTGGACAAAGAAATCACTTGATCAATTGGCTCGCGCTCTCAAGTATAAATTATGGAAGAAAGAGTCCAACATTGGTATCAGTTGGGTTTCATGGCTTCATATATGTACCTCAAAACATTCAAGAGGAGTAGGTTCTCTAAATTTAGAAGATCATATGCTTGCTCGAAGGTTTAGCCTCTTGAAAGAGATTAGTTCAGGTTCTCAACCATGGGCAGAGATGATTTGTTATTTTGTGGAGAAAGTGGGGATATAACATAGTAAAAAAATTATAACTTCATGGTAGCATGTGATTAATAGCACTCGATCATTTAAATGTTCAGAATCTACTACTGTTCAATATTTCGTGGTCTCTAGGCAAAAAAATTTAAAGTTGTTCAATTGGAAACCGCTAAAGGTTGAAAAAATTGCAACTCTTTGCTAGCAGAGGTGATAACTGTAAATACCGTTTCATATAACGGTTATCTTTTCTTGTTTTGTTTCCTTTATGACTGTTATATTTGTAACTACTTCTTGGTTACAAGATAACTAACCTTGGTTTGATTGGATATATATACAGCCATCTTTCCAAGATTGTAAACTATGTCTTTTACTATAATTTAGAGCACTGTAAACCTTACATTGTCTCATCATTGTCTCATCATTGTCTCATCATATTGTTCTCAATACATATATATTTACCAATTTATCAACATGGTATCATAGCACTAAAGATCCTCATAAGAAAGCCGAACAATCAAACTCCTCAACAATCAATAAGTCTTTCAACCATTCCAATAAGCCTTTCAACCCTTCCTTACAAATCTTATAACCCTTTAACAATCAATTGATTATTATGGCCTTAGGAAACATTCAAGATGCTGACAATACAACATCATTCACAACTACATCACTATCAAGATCAATTCAAATTGATAGATTGATTGGTGCTTCAAACTACCGGCCATGGCAGATCCGAATGAAGATGTATCTACGAAGATTACAAAACCAGAGAAAACCAATCTTGATTACTCAGCTTGGGAAGAGAAAGATTTTGAGGCTCAATCAGAAATTCAATTTCATGTAGCAGATACTCTT
>JBBBWG010005391.1:9273-21390 GCA_037176905.1 Azolla pinnata
TTAGGGTTAGGGTTAGGGTTAGGGTTAGGGTTAGGGTTAGGGTTAGGATTAGGGTTAGGGTTAGGTTCTTCTCATCAAGGTCTCTCAAGTTCCAAGCAAACCTTAGGACACTTAAATCTGTCCTTTGTAGTCCACCTACTCCCTTTTCCTCTCATCCAATTCCGACAAAGCGTCTGCTCCATTCTAGGGTTAGGGTTAGGATTGAGATTTGGGCCCGTGTCCTGATTTCCTCAGGTCTTGTCTCTTGGGTCTTTCTTCTCCTGATCGCCTCCCATGGGGCAGCAAGTTTCGAAGGCCGCCTCTCTCTGGCCTCCTTCACTGGGTTGCGCAAATTGCTGGACCTCCCCTGTTCAAATCGAGAGCTCTGCCGTTGAAACCCCTCCCGGAGGTACTCTCCTTCCATTCCTCATGTGCTTCTGTGTGAAGCGTAATGGAAGTCCTTTTGCTTTTTTGCTTCTATGTCGGTGCTGTGTGAGTGAGTTTGCGTTTCCCTTCCCGTGTTGTGTGTGGTTGGTTGTTTGAATGGAATCCGTATGGCGAGAGGAAAATGGTTGTTTGTGTTTGCAATCTCTTCTTAAATTACGCTGTATTTTTGGGATTGTGTCAGCTGTGGGCTTTGAATTTGTGATCAGGTATGGTCATGTGTGATCTTTTGATGTAGTCAGATATACCTTTTTGAGATGGTTTGATAGGGGCCTCCGGAAGTGAGCAAATAAGGTTTTGTAAGATGGTAAATACGGTTTCGTGAGTTAGCAGGTATGTCCTTGACAGTGGGCAGATAAGTGTTGTGACATGATAAGAAATGGTCGTTGCATATAGTCAGATGCATTCTTTGAACTTCGGAATGATGGTCTTTTTGAGATGGTTATATATTGCTTTTGGAATAGATAAATATGATCCTATGAGGTGGACCAATCGATACGGTGAGATGGTCAGATGTGGTCTTGTGAGATGGGAATATATGGTCCTTTGAGATGAGCAGTGTGAATAGTCATGTATAGTCTTTCAAGATGACCAGATGTGATCGCATGAGATTATGACATTTTGTCTTTCGGAGTGATCATGTATCGGATGTTCTTTTGAGATGGTCAGATATGGTCCTGTCAATTGGTCAGATATGATCCTGTGAGATGGTCAGATATGGTCCAGTGAGATGGTGAGATATGGTCTTGTAAGATGGCCAGTTATGGTCACGTGAGATGGTCAGAAATGATCTTCTTTGAGTGATGATTTGAGAATTAACCTTTCGTGTGAACGGTTATTAAAGAGGACGAAGGTTAGTTTATGTAACTCATTTCATTTCAAACTAAGTTCCCATAAGTTTTTGTTTTATCCAAAATTTTGCTCATTCAGCAAAGGTGAATATCACCTTCATTATCTGTCTTATTGAATTAGGAATATCTCAAAATGTTGCTTCCAATGTATTGGTTCTTCTGCAAAGCATCAGAATATCCAGCAACAAATTAAGGGTTTCGAATTTATTATATCGATTTCTTCATTGGCTGTATACATAGTCTAGAAAAGGAATGACGTTTGTCATTTATCTTCTATGTTATCATCTATCACATGCTGATCAGTGTGATTTTGAGATAGCTGCTTAAATCAATTGAGGGTATCTTTGTACAATGGCCTGGATAGGTGGAGAATCCCACAGGAATGTCTTGTTTTATCTTGTATGATAGAGATTGTTATCCATGTTATGTCAAATATGTTGATGCAATTTGGAAAACTGTGTTTTTACCATCACCAAATCAATTATTGTCCAATCTACTTGAATCAAATCCGTACTCTTTAGTCATGTTCAATGTGACATCGTCATTCAAGCGCCAATTAGATCCCAGAGTTAGCCATTTCTCAGAATTGGACAAGGTTCTTCTTTGCATTTTATTGTGATACAATGAATCTTACAGTAATGGTTAATGGGTCATGGAAGTGACAATATATCTCAGTTCAATACTTCTGGAATTAAGCCCCAATGCGGATCATATATGTCCATGTATTCTTGTTTATTCTGTTTAGCTTGGTTTATAATAATTCATGCTGTATACTGCACAAAGTGAACTGATGCATTAGCTGCCAGAACAGAAAATAGTTCTTCAAACTAATATATTATTATGCATAGGATGTTCAGGATTCAAGTTGGACATAATACTATGGTATTATTGATGACGTAGACCATTTGAATCATTGATTATCAAATCAAATTATGAACCCATTGCAAGAGTTGCGGTCCTCCTATGTAGCAAGCTTCAAAATAGAAGCTAGTTATGATGAAAGCTAGATTGAACAAGAGAAGTATCATTCCAGTAAAGTTAGTAATTTTCATAGCTATGATGTTAGAGGAGATAACTTGCATAGTTTCGATTCGTTTCTAGTTAGTATTACCTTCCCTAATCAAACACATCCAGAACTATCGTTCCAATCAAATTGCATTAGAGTGTTCTTGTCTAATAATTGGTTATAAATGGAATGTGTTTCAGCACAATAAGTGTGTTGTATTATTTAGGATTTATTTATTTATTTTTCGATTGGAATATCTGAAGATGTGACGTGCTACAGAGCTTCCAGTTGGGCCTGTACACGACTTTAAGGTTGATGACACGACAACACTGCAGACAACACAATCCCTGCGCAGGTTTTCGTTCAACGACCTGAAAGCTTGCACAAGAAACTTCCGCCCAGACAGTATGTTGGGTAGAGGTGGCTTTGGTTGTGTATTCAAAGGCTGGATAGATGAGAATGGAACAGGTCCTGCCAGACCTGGTACAGGCCTCACCGTTGCTGTCAAGATTCTCAACCAGGATAGTCTGCAAGGTCACAAGGAATGGCTGGTGAGTCAGGGTACTCTTTAGCACATACATATACCATCAAGTTATTAAAGTGTTCATTAAGAAGTCTTTGCATTCGAATCTCGTCCTGCTAAATGCTGGAGTGTTTATCCCCGTCTTAAGAAAGATACACTTCCAAGATGATTTTGTGAATCTAGTCCCATGGGGTGATTTTGACGTCCTCATTAACGATAAGTTATTTATTCTATTCTATTCCCATCAAGCTACAGTAGAGTGCTAGGCTTTCAACGATGATATTGATGATGGAGAACCCATAATAAAACGATATAATTGGTGCAGGCAGAGGTAAATTTTCTTGGGCGATTGCGGCATCCCCACATTGTGGAACTCATCGGGTGTTGCATAGAGCAAGAGCAAAGGCTTCTCGTCTATGAATACATGGAGCGAGGGAGCCTAGAACAACACTTATTTGGAAGTACGGGTTTTCTTTTTTCAAGCAGGTCTATTTGATTCCTCTTGCGTTGTTGTAAACGGTGACAGTGATACAAAGAAAATGGTTTAAATTTATTGTGCAGGGAATTCATTTTGTCTTTCCTGGAATAGGCGTATGAAAATTGCTCTGGGTGCTGCAAAGGGTCTTGAGTTTCTTCACAACGGGGAGAAACCAATCATATTTCGAGATTTCAAAACGCCGAACATACTACTAGATGCAGTTTTGTGCTCTCTCCAACTTTACACCTATATCTTGTATGACAGGCCACCAGTCTCACGTTCTATTTTTAATAACAAAATTTGCATACCTTGGAACAGGACTACAACGCAAAACTTTCTGACTTTGGGCTTGCCAGAGATGGCCCACGTGGTGCCAAGACTCATGTAAGCACTGCTATCCTCGGGACCCATGGCTATGCGGCACCAGAATATGTCATGACAGGTTAAGGTTAAATCTTTGAATGGAGTTCTGACCTGATCATCTTTGTGAAATATTTGCCTGATTTGTATAATTCTTGAACATTGAAAGTCGATACTAAATTGAATAAATTCTGTGTGGTGTTTACCTTGGGGTTGCATAGGTCATGTTTGACCCCCCAGGATGATCTTAAAATCTATCTATCTGTGATGCTATTGACTCATAGTGAGTGTGTGCATGTGTGGGTTAGGCAGTTTGAAATTCGGACAAAAAGTGAAGCATACTTGCATATGCAAACATGCTTGATTTTTGGCCTTGTAGCTCATATTTGACCTCCGACAACGATAATAAAATCTTTTTGGCTTATCGAAGAAAAGAAACTTCGATCTGAACTCAAAACCAAAAGTGAAGCATATGTCACAGAAGTACAGTAATAAAATCTACCTACCTATCTTTCTGTGAAGAGATTATCAAAAATGCTAATCTGATCATGTTGTGCTGTGTATGCCAGGCCGTTTGAACTTCAAGAGTGATATATACAGCTTTGGAGTTGTTCTGCTCGAGATTCTTACGGGGATCAAGAGTGTTCGCATACGCAAGAGTGGTTCATTGGAATTCCTCACCGAATGGACGCGCCCTTACCTGGCGGAGAAAAAGAAAGTTCTTGGAATAGTCGATCACCGCCTGAACGGCCTTTACTCGATTGAGGGTGCGCTAAAAGTAGCAGATCTGGCACGGAGATGCATCAGCCGAGAGCAGAAGTTAAGGCCATTGATGACAGAAGTAGTTCGAATCCTAGAAAAAGTGCAGAACTACAAAGATGTAGCAGATCCGGCCCCTGCAGCTTCTCAAGGCAGTCTTTCATCACCTCTAACAAACGGAAAATCTTAAGGTGCAGATGTAATGATCTCCTCCAGCAACCATCTCAACATGTTTGTATAAGTATTTTTTGTTTGCCTTGTTGTACTTGTATCACTGGGTGTGAACAGCTTGTTCATCATGTACACCTATCTCATCTTGTAGAAGTGCTTCTCCATCGCAGGTTGCGAGACCCACCTTGTAATAATGTTAAATCTCCTTTGACATCCGCTCCCAGAATTTGATATGCCTTTGATGGAATCTGGGAGTCTGGTGCTACGAGGATTCTGATCTCCTATTTTGAGCCAATTTCATTCTAGGGACGCCCCAAAATGGACCAACCACTCTCTCTTGTATTGTGTTTGTATCTTGTTCTTTGTATATAGCATATCAGAAGCTCCCCATGCAGAATCGCTTGGAATAACTTGGTGTCTGAGTTCCAAGAGTTTGCATCTTCTTTTTCCTGTGGGAGTGTACTGTACATGCCTTTGCTGATTAAAAAATCTTGTTACCATGTGAACAGTCACATTGAAGCTTGAAAGCATGTTGGGCTGATGAGAAACGTGAGCGGCCCATGCCGTCATGCCATGTATCTCGAGCATCAGGTGAGAAACATTTATTTCATGTGATCTCTCTATCTCTCTTCGCAGCTTATACTTCAGAAAGGCTACAAAGAAGATGCAGCACTTTCTATGCATGATGGGGAACCCCAATGAAGTAAAAGCTCATAACAAAAAGCCAGTACAGTAGATTCAAGCAAAAGGCGACTGAAAAGCTTTCACCCAGGTATGGTAACTTTGTGATGCATTGGTAATCTTGCAGTAAGTGAAGCTGTCTCGTAGATTAAATGATGTCAGGTGAACACCATACACGTTTGGATGGTGCCACGTTGGGATCGATGATATGCCTACGAGCAGCGTTCGTAGATGTATATTGTGATCAAACCAGCTGAAAAGGCCTTCTGTTTCATCTTCATAGAAAGCCCAACTGGGACCCAACAAAAATTGTTGTATGCTAGGCATCTCTGCAATGATTCTGCTCGATTCGAGCAATGGGGAGGCCGGTGATAAAGTTTTGTGCTCATGATTGTTGAATCTCCTTTTTTCTTTTTTACGTCGCTTGGATATTACATCAATCTTTCTCTGAAATCAACAACGTGATGATGTTTGGTTACTTCAAAGTAAGGGAAGGGTTCAAGATCTGTGTTTTATTCACAGGTTTGGAAGGTATCTTCACAAGTCAGCATGTCCTCTTTGGATTTCCTCCAAGCTTGAGCAGAAGACTGAACCCAGCATGTTTCTTCTTCTTCTTCTTCTTCTTCTTCTCTTCCTCCTCTTCCAAACCACAACCCTAATCCTAACCAGAAAAAGAGCCTCCCTCTACACCTGCATGGAATGTAAAGAAACCGTGGCGGCAGATGATCGATCAAACCCATGAATTGAATACGAAGCAAAAGCGTGCGGCGATCGATCGGTTTGCACAGCAGTTCTGTATTACCGCGTTCCAGCCATAACTCTTCCTTTTCTTTATCCAAACCTTAACAGACTGGCCGTGGGGCATAAAACTCAAATCAGGACTTTTGTGAAGGAACACAGCAAAATCCAACAAGCAGCACAGCACAGTAAAGGGAGGGGGAAGGGAGCCAGCGATTCTTCTCTTCTGTAAGCAAATTCTCTGGCTTTTTCCTTGACTTTTTCTGAGCAATTGCCTCCAAAATAAAGCTGGAGACCGCTAGTTAATGATGTCAAATGCCAGCCCACATGCAGAGCTGTCATTTCAGGCCTGGGAATTTTGTCGCCTTCACAGACAATGGTGTATCAAACAGGGGACATATATTGGACATATCTCCCCTGTTTGACAACCTTACAGAGTACTAACATAGCTACTGCGAAACCCAAATTCAACAACTGTCGAGCTGGAAAAGGGCGAAAAGCTGTCTGTTGAACAGAAGGCCAAGAAGAAGAAGAAGAAGAAGAAGAAGAAGAAAATGATAGTATAACAATGAGATGAACTGTTACCAGACTGTATAAGAATCGATCGATCCCACTGTTGCCAAAAAGGAGAAAGAATTGCACACAATTGAAGCAAAAGAGGGAGGGGGGGAAAAAGAGAGAAAGAAACAGTAGATTGTAATGCATCATTGATCCAAATAGTGGGTTTTTCCAACCACACAGACCAGGAAAAAACATCCTCTCATATGTTGATGAATCACCATGCCTTTCAACATGAAGGCGAGAGAGCAAGGGCATCAAATCTCACACATGACCTTTACATATATACAACATGGATGGGTTGATACATCGATTGATCATCAATTCGCTGGATGGATCGCTGGTTGATAAGTGGGTCACTCCAATGATCAGTGGATGGGTCCATCTGTTGATCAATGAATCCACTGATGTTTCACATACTGATGATATATATATATATATATATATATTGATACACTATATACACATGAGCAATTTGAGTAAGCAGGAATGATAAGGATGACAGTTTGGATGCTGCGAGATAGTTTCTCGCAGTATTTCATAGACCCATTTCTTATAAATGGTTGCCATTGCAACTTTCCTTTTGTTCTTTTATTCCAAAAAAAATGGAGTCCTTGGAAACTTACATTACACAGAACCTCTCTCTCTCTCTCTCTCTCTCTCTCTCTCTCTCTCTCTCTCTCTCCCATTTCGCTCCAAATCATGAGCTGAGCAGAGAGGGAGCCCATTGTAATCTCTTTCTTGTACCTTCAGGTTTGTCTTTCCTTATTTTGTTTCATAAATGCCATAGTAGTTCTATGACTCTCTGCTTATGCAGACCAGCCACATCCATTACATAGCAAAAAAACAAATTCAATATCGGATAGCGTAAAATCATATATCACCACTATATATGGCCTTCCCACACCCAGTTCCCCTTGCTCTCCATTTTCCCCCCTTGCCTTGGCGAGAAGCAATTTCCACTTTGTTGGGTTCTTTCGCTCACAGATACATGAGATGTTTTCATACCAAAAGGCCCATTAGCAATCACAAAGCTATGTAGATTTCCAAAGGCACTAGAGGATCGAAATCGAAGAACCTAGAAAGGAAAACAATAGGGTATATCCACAATGCGAAATATACGGCTTGACTGTACACTAACCATCATCACTCCCGCCTCCCCATCACCGCAGACCATAGCCATGGTCCTCAGTAGGGCTTGTACCCTTTGAGCATATCCTCATTTTCCCCACCATGTTTGTAGTAAGACTTATACCACTTCACAAACTTCAGTAGCCCGGTATCTAGATCGGTTACTGGGTTGTATCTGCAAGCCAAACGACTCTTGGTAAGTTTATGTTAAGGAAAATTTGATGGATAAATGCAAACATTGATAGATACAGACATATACACAATGATAAATAGATGGATGGAAGGATAGTACGTACCCAAGTGCGACTTGAGCTTTTGTGACATTCGCATGTGTGAACATCACATCGCCTGTTGCGGGCATTGGAATTACTCTGAACCAGGGAGGAAAATGGTCATGCTCAAGCCCAAATGTGTTTAAAACAATGTTTAAACCATATGCATCCATGTGCTCAAATGCACGAATCAACTTGGAGGGGGAGCTTACTGTCTCTTTGCTTTCTTTTTTAGATGCTTCTCCAGGATGCTAACAAAATCGCCCACTTTCACTGGCTGTGTGTTGCCGAGGTTGAAGATCCGGAACTGAGCTTTCTTCCTCTTCTTCCCATCGCTACCTGTGCTCGGAAGAGCCGTATCAAGAGAGGCAACACAGCCCTTGACAATGTCATCGATGTACGTGAAATCCCTTGCAAGCTCTTCCCCATGTGGGCCTTGGAAAATCTTGATCGGCTGAAGACCAATCCAAGCATAAACAAACAGGTTTTAGGGTTTAGGGTTCAGGGCCTAAGGCTTCGACATTCGATCGTATATTTTTCTCTACAAGAAAAAATAGAGCAAATTACCTGTCCCTCCACAATGTTCCGCGTAAAAGAAAAATAGGCCATGTCAGGTCTGCCCCAGGGGCCATAGACCGTGAAGAACCTGAACAAAAAGAATTGCTAAGAATACATTGACCACAAAACAATGACAAAAATACATGCCCTTTTCTTGGTAAATCACCAACAAGGCAACTACTAACCTCAATGCGGTAATGGAAAGTCCATAGATGTGATTGTATGTATGTGCCAGAACTTCATCTGCTTTCTGCATCACCACATATACAAAGTTTTCAGAGAGAGAGCCATCAAACGTGTAAACTGCTGAATGAACGTGAGCAGGGCGTACAACTACCTTTGTGGCTGCATACAAACTTGCTGGATGATCGGTCCTATCATCTTCAGAAAAGGGTACCTGAAATAAGATCAACCTTCGATGAGTTCGATAAAAAATTCCTCGACCAGAGGATTGATCATAGTACTTAACGAACCTTCGTGTTCAAACCATATACGCTGCTCGAAGAGGCATAAACAATGGCAGGCTGTGGATTGGCAGACTGCACAACAACATACACACACAAAGCGTGTTATGCACTATATTAGCACAGCCGATGCACAACGATTGAAAACATTATATCTTCTGATTCCCAATATATCAAATCTGTACACTATTATGCCATGCTAGTATCTAATGGAAGTCCCAACCTTGCATTGCTCCAGCAATGTGACAAAGCCTCCAACGTTACTGTGAACATATGCGAGGGGATTCTTCACTGCATATCGCACTCCTGCCTGTGAAAACATCATTGAAATGATGAAGGTGAGGAGAATCTTCCAAGCATTTAATTCATAGCATAGTACGAGGCGTTGACGGATACCTGAGCAGCAAGATGGAGAACGTGTGTAAAATGAACAAGGTTGAAAAGTTTCGTAAGGAGAACTTGATCATTTAGGTCTCCTTCCACAACAAATCTGGCAAGCATTATGTTCAAAAACATATCATTAGCAAAAGAAACAATCGACATCATTGCAATACAACCTAACCATCCACTGAAGGTTTGGTAATAAACAAGGTTATAGATAGCTCCTCAGATTGCTTGCCCATAGATCAAACTCAATATAAAACATTATGGTCAGCACTGTTTCCTCCCATCGATCCACTACAACATGATCTATGTCCCACTACAGTATGATCTATCGTCATTACCACATCGCTGATGTATTATGACCTCGCCGGGTCTTTCTTGTAAGCACATAAGACACAGCTACATGAAAAAGATGGTAACCGACAGAAATTCATGAATGGTGGCTCGCTATAGCATGATCTATGCCAATTATTGTTTTGCCAATGTGCCCAATGTCTCATAAGTCACATGCTACACAGTCTCGTAAGCGTATTAGGCATACACACATAGTCATTGAAAAAGAAATGGAATGAGCCCATCTCGTTTTCAGTAAAACCGTCTGAGCTTGAATAACCCATCTCCCATTTCACAAGCAGATATATATATATACACACTAAACTACAACAAACTAATGCAGCAGTAGAAGATAGAAAGAAGAGGATTAGGGTTTCGGATATGGCATACATGCCAGCTCTCTGGAGGTTTGCAGCTCGAGCCCTCTTGAGCGCGACAGGGTAATAATCGTTGAAATTGTCGAGACCCACCACTCCATCGCCTCGAGCTTTCAATGCCAGAGATACATGGGAGCCCACAAAGCCAGCTGCTCCAGTCACCAGCACTGTCATCTGCCCCCCATCCTGCTCATTCCAGAGAAAAGAAGGAAACAAAACACAGTCAGAAACCCTAAATTATGGATATGGCAGAGAGATGAAGACACCTTCGACGACGAAGAGGGAAGAGAAGAAGTAAGACCATTCCTTCCTTCCCCTTCCCCTTCCCCTTCCCCTTCCCTTCCCCTTCCCTTCCCTTCCCTTTGATTTCTCTATTATTTCCTTCTTGGACCGCAGTATACGCAAAACAACATAGCCATGCTCAGATGATGAAGATCTAGATCCCTGCACGAGATATACTGCATACCTGTCGAGCTGCGGACTGTAGGACTGCTTTCTTCCAGGCCACGGAGGAGAAACCGAAGTAGAGCCCAGGGAAGGATGGGAATCCCTGAAAGTAGCAGCCCCATGCTCTGCGAAGACCAGGAAGACAGCATTAAAGCATGAATTAGGTCCAAAATGCAGAAGGGCAAGGTCATAGGAATGGAGACAGTGATGGTGATGATGGTTCTGATGGTGATGGTGATGGGGACGTTGATGGGGATGGAGATGGGGAGCTGTGATAATGGGGATGATGATGGCGATGGCGATGGAGACCAAGATGGGGGATGTGAGCAGCGATGGTGAAGTGAGAAATGGAGAGTAAGGAATGAATGGAAACCGTCGTGACAATGAAACTTTAGCAGAAATAGAGGAAGAGGCACAGGAACGCAATGGCGATCCTTTTTCTGCAGAGGAAGACCAAGCGAGGGAGGGAGGAAGAAGGCTGGGAAGCGATGGAAAGCTTCAGAAGGCAGGAAATCACAAGACTGCCGGAGCAATGCAGGGGAAAAGGGGGCAGGAAAGGAAAGGAAAGGCTTGTAGGGCAATGGAGATGGAGATGGAGATGGAGATGGAGATGGAGATGGAGATGGAGACTTACACAATGGCCAAGAAGCAGATGAAGCAGACGGTCTTGATCCAACTCGTCTGCCTGAGCGCGAGGCGGCTGATGAAGTAGTAATGGCTGCTGCTGGGGCGGCTCGCCTTGTACTGGTTGTAGCCGTCGGCCTCCAGAAGCTTGAGCAGGTGGGAGGGGACGAGGGAGGAGCCTTTGGAGGCCGCCATAGCCTTAACCGTCGATCAAAATGCGCAACAAGAAGAAGAAGAAGAAGAAGAAGAAGACGAAGACGACGAAGAGGAAGACGAGGACGACGAAGAAGAAGACGACGAAGAGGAAGACGAGGACGACGAAGAAGAAGAAGTAGTGGAAGTAGAAGGAGAAGAAGAAGAAGAAGAAGAAGAAGAAGAAAGGAAGGAAGGGGGGAGAGAGACAGAAAGACAGAGAAAGCGAATGGAAGCGATGGCGAGGAGCAAGAGCGAAGACGAGACCTCTCTCTCTCTCTTCTCTGCTTCTGCGTCTCTGCTTCTCGGTTCGGCTGCTGCCGCGAGAGAGAAAAGGCTATGGCGACACAGAGAAAGAAAGGGAGAGAGAGTCTGACTATGTAGAAGGAAGAAGGAAGAAGGAAGAAGGAAGAAGGAAGAAGAAGATGAAGAAGAAGAAGAAGAAGAAGATGATGATGATGATGATGATGAAGATGAAGATGAAGAAGAAGATGGAGATGGAGAAGGAGAGATTTTAATTATTTAGAAGAGATGGAGAAGAAGGAGGAGGAGGAGAAGAAGAAGAAGACTTCATTTAGTTTGGGTTACCAAACCCTGCTTTTGTGTGTGTGTGTGTGTGTTTTGCCCTTTGCTCAGCTGGCTCGAGCCGGGGCTAAAACTGGCAGAGACAGAAACATAGAAACAGAAGCGGAACGGAACGGAACGGAACAGAACAGGATAGAGCAGAGCAGAGCAGAACAGAGCAGAGCAAGAGCCGAGCAGAACAGAGCAGAGCAAGAGCAGAGCA
>JBBBWG010005402.1:0-18102 GCA_037176905.1 Azolla pinnata
TCGATCCTTCCATCTCCCGACGATAGCGTTCCATCCTTCCTCCTCCTCCCGACGATACCACTCGATCTTCCCCGTCGTTTTCGATCTAGTGACCGCTGAATCATGCACGTTCCGCCCCATCCCGACCCGCCTCCGCTGCCGCCATCGACTCATACATGCATGTACATACGATACTGCCGCAAAGGACACGGAACTGCCCCCCTCCTCCGCATACGCCCGCTCCCATGTCCCATCCCATCATTCTCCCTGTCCATTCCGACAATATACTATGCCCCTTGAAAGAGCCCAACGAAAATGGGCGGCCGCCCACGCATTGCCCGCCCCCGCCCCCGAGACCCGTGTCCCGATGATCGACCTCCCTTCGGTTTATTATTTTCCCCTTCTTCAATGTCTTCTAAATTCTTTTCCTCCTCTTTGTTGTTGTTGGTAAAGCTTTCTTAAAGGAATGATTTTTTTGCCCGCTTTCTCGCCGCCCGGCCGCCATTAAGCTTGACCACCGATGATGGCGGTGGTGGTGGTGATGGTGGTGGTTTCGAGCGATCAATCCTTCGTTGCATTTTCAATTGCGGAGTGGCTCTTACGGTCTTAATCGCCATACATGTACGTATGTATATACATACATCCCACGATCGATCGATCCGATCCGATCGATTCATGTACATCGGCCAAAGCTAGCCCTAAGTCCCAAGATCGCGCCCACCAAGCCCACAAGGGTCCGATCGATCGACCACGGGGGAGTGTGAAACCAGCGCTCTCCATCACACTTCATGCATGGACTTCATGTACGACCAACTCGCTGGGTTCTTCACGGAGCGACGATGACCAAATATGCGCGGAAGGAAAGCTCTACAATACATAGCTCGCCTGATTAAGTTAACGGTTTGATTATTCGAGGGCACCCAATTCTGGCATGTGGGCAAAACAATTTTCCACCATCTGCCCACATAAGCAAACTTTGCTTGCACGATCGGCTCCACCTCGACACATCGACTTGCGGAAACAGGTGGCCACCCAACCAAACAAACATATATATATTCCACCTCGAAACCTAACAAACAGGGGACTCGTCCAAGTCTCTTGTCTCACCTCACTGACTCGTTCGATTTGCCCATCAGACCACGGGCAGACATTCTTCGGATTTCGATCCGTGTTCATCTGCATGACAGCTACAAAAAATGGAATGAAATGAACCATCTTCGTAAGCCAACCGCCAACCTCTAATAGCAGCTGGTAACCACCTATTGATGACACAGACGATACGAAATCCATGGAAATACAAGCCCAAGGCTTGTTTGAAACTGGGAACAAAAGCCATCAATGGCGCTCGGCTTATAGACAATCTTGGCATGTCTACGAAGGGTCCTAAGAATTTAAAGAGGAAACAATTGTTTACATATACATGTACAAGTCACTTACAGATCAGTGTTGGTTTCCTGCTCCCCAGCTTTATCCCATCACCCTTCGAATTTCGAAACCGACATCACCATGCAACTGATTCCTTGTCGGCATGCCGAGCTACCACATTGAGCCTGGGTTTGTCGGGGTTTAGGGTTTAGTATGCTCACCAAACCTTGCTTGCTTTATGAACATCTGGAGTGCTTCATGGTTACATGGATTCGAGTCGTATACATTGCACAATCCATGCATATATATATATATATGCATGCATCGCTCGAAGCCGATGCCTTCTTTGCACAGTGCTCGACAAAGATGTACATGGAATCGCTTCGTGTTTCCTTCATTTGCTACAACCTGTACAACGGAGTGATCCCTAGCAAAGAGAAGCATTTCCGCATCACCACCGCCGTGGCCTCGCATAGCAGCAGTCTACTTGTCTGCTCCTCCGAGCCCACCACCTGTGTCATACATAGTATAAAGAGCAAAAAAGCTTTCACAGCAGTGTCATGGAAGATCTCGGAGCTTCTTCGGAGGCAAAGGGTTTGTAAAACTGCCCCAAAAAAACATTGGTTTGAGCAGAGTCATGGAAGACCAGAACACAAAACAAGCTATGGCATCAAACTGCCTGCAAACATTTCGGAGCACGTTCGGATGAATGCAAAGAGTTTCTGAAATGCCCAAGAAAACATGGAAGTACACAGGCTCACCATACCTTGCATGTTGAATAGAACTTTGTATACATTTCCGACAAGTTGTACAAGTACTCGCAGATCGTGTTCGGAAGAAGTTCGGCTAGAGCATCCTCCACAACCTGTACCACAAATGAGGTAGGTTGCAGTTTTTGGAAGACACTCGGAGCCCTAAAACACGGTTCTCTTTCTGACCGCGCAATGCGGATTACCTCTGGAAAACGGATCAAGTGAAACCCCAATGCTCGCTCGTCTTCATGGCTCAGTTTGATTTTTCCAGTCTGGCATTTCAACAAAGACAAATGTAGAAAGCCGAAATTTCGATGCATCAACAGGGAGCATGGCTTCAGAATAAGTCACATAGCTTCAAAATAAGTCAAGCCATACCGGTTTCAGCCCATCAATGTTGCTGCCGGATTTCCTGAGAATCGAGCAAATCCGTGCATGGGCATACAGAAGGTATACGGCTGTATTTCCCTGAGAAGCAACCGCGAAAATGCAACGTTTCAGGTCTGCGAAATGAGAATGGATCTGGCAAGCAAGCATTCGCCGAAAACAGAATCGTTTACCCTAACATCCAGCATTTGATCGAAACTGAAAGTATAATTTGTACTCCGATTGTTCTTCAGATCAGCATATCTGACATCAATTCAAGGCTTTCAGCTCTTCTCCATTTTGACAGAAGACGACATACGTCTGCCCACAGAAAGAAACAGAAAGCACCGAAAAGAAAAATCGGGTCCAAATACTTGATTGCTCCATAGCCGAGGGCTTCCGCTGCTGAATCCAACTCCTCGGCATCCCAGTCCTCTTCCCTTCCTGTAAAAATGGCCAAGCACCATGAAGTGGTGGAAGGTTCTAAGGGGGAAGAAGAAATTTGTATGTTGGGGGAAAGAGATTTGAAGGACCTCGATCGATGAGCCCTTCTTTACTACGAGCTTTGGCCTCGTCCAGTAGGTCGGCCAATCGGACAACATCACTAGAGCGGGTTCTGAATCTTTTCCCGTCTAATCCAAGCACCAGACCGAATCCGACATGACTGACCCTTGGAGTCTGCTTCTGATCTTGTGGAAGCCAACCAGCCAGCCTTGCAGCCTGTAAACCAATCAGAGATGGATCAGTCACAAGAAATGCAGCTGGACATAGGATCACTTTTGGAATCACATACACTGTAACACCTACCCCATACATTTTGAAAGCCTTACCTCATGTGTTGCAGGCTCATAATGGAGATGTGAAATTGATAGATCTTTCTAGGATTTTTATGCAAGAAAACCTAACTGTAGGTGATCCTTCCTATAGTATTACATCCATGGCAATCTTGGTCGGTATCAACCTCCGATTCAGGGGCGATTGAAAGACTTTAAGATCTCGTAAACTTAGACTAATTCGGCTTCTACCTCACCCCTATGTACTGTCTACCCATCGTTAACCATTCAAACAACTCCCTCTCATGTTTATATATGATCCCCCATTCTAATTTTACGGAGAATTGGAGCATCTGAACAGACCAATCAATCTGTTCAAGACCGTTTAGATGGTTGAAGAATAATATCAAATTTATAGATCTATCTGCTCAATGCAAAAAGCTCAAGTCCAGGGAACAACATCATAGATTCCGTACCTCTCGGCTGTTGAGTCGGCATAGTTTAAAATACCAAAAGAAAGATTCCTAGTATACAGCACCATTCACTTCAGCAGAAAACAGCTATTAATAGACTTTTTGTTTTCTTAATCCCTTGGAAAACAATAGAATCATTCCAGAAATTGGGAGGCTGTAGCTCTACTACCCACCCCAAAGAGAACACAGGTACTCTCTCGCTTTCTTTCATATCATAACCCACTTTATATTGCCCTACCGTGAATTCTTGAATATGCAAAAGATTTATGTGATTCTGAAGGCTCAATACTGAAGTTCTAGCTTCAGCAATTTAATCACAGAATACGTTTAATTCCTTTAAGCTCAGATAAGAGAGATCAATATGGTCATCTGTATAAGTAGAATTTGGAGAATTTTGAAATTACTCTCGCAGCTCAGGCAGTCCAGTCTCAACAGGTGATATCTTTAACATCGACAGTATCCATTCATACCCGATAAATCATTACTCTACTTTACATAAAAGAACCTAGGCATTTATTTAAACAATCTAGAAATGAGCATTGTATACTAACATTGAAAAACATGTCAAAATGCAGCGACTGTCCAACATCTGTGACATAGATGATCCATTCCACCTTCTCGACATTCAAACGGTACCTTTAAAATTGCAAAACGGTAGAAAACCATCAAATTTGAGCCTGTAAAACATTTACCCGTGATTTCTGTTATTCACGGCCTTCGTACCAGAGTGCAGCTAAGTCTGTTGATGCATAGTTGAACCCACCATCCTTTTTAACAACAATTAATGGAATATTTTGGCCATCTAGATGTATAACTTTTGCACCTTCCCTTTCTTGTAAAAGGCCCTTTCCATCAAGTTCTTCTAAGAAGGAAGAAATATATGGATTATAGAAGCTCTCACCCTGTCTCAAAGAGACTGGATTAGTGAATAAAGAAGCAAAGAAAGAAAGAAGTATTTACATCATACAATAGGTTACATTCTACATCACGCCTAACCTTTGAAAAGAAAACTCAAACTGAAAATAAAAAGATAAGACAAGAGATGTCATTGAAAAAATCCCTAGGTTTCTCCATTGATTAGTTCCTCGGAATTAAAATGCTCACTCAAATCTTCATTGTCAATAAAAAAATCTTCAAGGATGAGAATCATGTGAGACAAATGAAAGTAACACTCAAGACAAGGTATTGCACGAATTTCCGATGGCAATCCAAGAGCAGTCTGAGTACTCCTTCAGCTCCTAATGAGCAAGCTATGAACATCAAATCTTGCCACGGATGGTATGTTATATACACATTATACAGGTGATCCGTCATGCTAAGACTGCGTGTAACTTAAATGAAGGGTATGGACACTAATATTTTATATAACATAGATGAAAGGCAAGGTCACTAATGTTAGAAAGGGACTAATTTTATTGGACAGAGAGAGTGAATCTTACGCATCCTAACAACCAGTGAATGGAGCGGCTTCTAGAGAGATACCATCATTCAAGGGGCCTAGGGAAATGTATAAAATATGAGGCCTTGCTACCCTCGGGGTGATAGGGCTAGTGTGCACATCAACCACGGTACTAATCTGCCTAATAACCGACAGTACAGATCATTGGAGGTATGTAGGCTATGACTAGATAATAACTCAAGATTGGTCAGCTGGAACATGTCCACTCTATTGCAATTTTTTATCATCTTTTCTTAATTGTGGCCTTCGTTAGTAAATACGTGCATAGCAGACAGAAGCTGACGGGATGGGCTTAAAGAACATGAAAGTTGAGGCTTGCTGGCTGTCAAATCAAGCCTTAGTGAATCACTTTTTCAGCCTAAAGGAATATACTTCCACCCTCCAGACCCAACCTCATTTTCAGTCCCATCATAAAAAATTCTAAGAGGACGTGTTGGGGCAAAGGATTGGATAAATCCCTAGTTACTTAGCTGTTCAACGAGTCTATGACTATATATCACGCATGTCAAAGCTGTAGCTGGAGGCCATTCACATACTTTCAGATCCCTTGATTTCATTGAACAGCTAAATAACCTAATGGAAATATATATGTGTGAGTGTGCATCTATGTATGGATAGTATACTCCATACAAAAGGCATATCAGAGAAAGACACCTTCTCTTCAATCCTAACTTTGAGACGTTGATAAATTTGCTCAAATTCTTTCCGACTCAGAGCACAAATATGTTGCCATGCTTGCTGATATCTTTCATTTCCACCCTGTTGAAGTCACAGAAATGTCCATATAAGCAATTTGATATCAGTTTTAGGCGATAACTTCACCTAAAGCAACCTTTACCTGAAGTAGAACTACAGCCCGTTGAGCTGCTTCCTTGAAAGCAGGATCTGTATCAAATTTCTTCTTTGATTTTTTATAAAGTGTCTGCAAAAATAAGGTAAAGATCAGCCATTATGAGAATTAGGCATGCGATACTTGATCAGATTAAGTATTTCAACGTGTACATAAGACATGTCCTAATCATTAGTGCTTAGAAAGAAGTAATCATCCAAACACATTGGGTTAGCCTTCCGTTATAAACGTAACACCAAATTTTGAAAGATCACTCTCTGGAACCAATCTCCAACTTCAACAATTTACCTGCAATGTACTAACAGCATTTTCATCATTCACTTGTTCCCAATCGGGATGTTCATGAAAAAGGTACTCGATCAGCATTCCAAACTGCGGACTTTGACAAAGTATTAGGATCCGGTCATGGAAGGAAAAATCTAGTTCAGATCTTATCTAATTTATTGTAGGAATTCATTCTCCAACTTTATCAAATTAATGTATATGCCACATTACCAAACAACCTTCCCCTGAAACATAAACAGCAAATGTTTCAGTTACCTGTGTTCCCCAATCTCCAACATGGTTTCTTCGTAGCACCTCTATGTTACAATATTCAAGTATTTGAGCTATACAGTCCCCAATAATTGTTGAACGTAGATTACCAACATGCATTTCTTTCGCTATATTTGGAGAAGAGAAATCAACAATAGCACGTTTAACGTTGAGTTCAGGAGCCCATGTGTCTATACCGTCAATTAACATTCTTTGTATTCTCTGCATAGATATAAAAACAAGATATAAACGTGAATAAATGTCTGCTACTCAAAGCACGCTGAAAACTACCATCGAGATGTGTATGCATGTGACGGTTGCAAACGGAACTAATCATACACAGTCGTCATTGTTGGGTCATTGAGATCAAAGCCCGTACTCGTTTCTATCCAGAACATTGGCTATCATAAATTCCACTCTTTGTAAAAAACAGTAGACCACTGAAGAGCATGAAAATGCAAGGTGTCCTTACAGTATTGGTGGCCAAGTTCCCTCGAATGCAAGGGAATGAATTCTTCGCATTATTTTTTGAATGACCAGAAACTGACAACGTTCTTTCTTTTGCATTTGTATACACAGAGTTAGCATTTGAACTTGTGCCATGATGATAAAATGAGCGGATAGTAGGATTAACTTCCCATTCACAGTTGCTGACCCTAATAGCTGGAAAGATGTACCATAATGATAAAACATTGGCCTGTAACCACTGCCTTCAATTTGACAAGTGTAACCTCGTGTAGAGCTAATTCGAAGGCTTTAGTATCTCCTTTTCTTTTTGCTCTTCATGTTGCAGAAATTTTTCCAAAAGGTAACAAAAAATAATGAAAGTCTACGATTACACATGTTTTCAAACATCATTATCAGCCGAGCATAGAAAATGAACAGGGGCTCACTTCTTCAATCCATGCACTGGAAACAACAATATTCACGAACCCAGGACCAGCAACAGTCATCTTCTCGATAAGTGGCGACATTGGCATAGCTTTTGCAATTCTCTGCGAGGTTGAAGCCCACAATTGGACAGTATGATTCGAATGTTGGATGATCATTCCAGTTAGATGCTTACACCTCCGATTGAGAAGCATACCTGTCCAACTGCATTCGAACTCTTGAGATCTGGGTGTCTACCTTTGATCTTTGACCAAATACCCATTGCATTGTTGCTGAAATGAAAACAGTCACCATGCCACTTGTTATAGTAACAAGGAATTTGACGAAAATTCCAGATCCAGAAATAGAAATACCATTGGTAATCCCCAAACTTGGTTGTGCATGCAGCAACTAAAGGTTCATTTGCTGATTCTTCGGGAAATAAAGCTGTCAATGCCTCCCGTACTATGTCTTCAAGCTGTCGGCGTGCATGGCAAGAGGTGATAATCTGAACAGAATGGCATGTAGGAGCATTCATTTCTCTTCTTCCCGATGGTAAAAAAAAAACTAGGATTAACCAAATTCCCATTACCCGAATGATCATTCACACTGCAGACGCATAAAAATATCAGTTCCCATATGATTTCATTTCACAGAATCGGATATAATGATCTCCATCCCTTCCCTCATTTACAGTCATTTGGAGTATAAACATACGAGTTCCCATATATTCTCATTCTACAGCTCCCGATATAATCACCTCCATCCCTCTCCACATCTCCTGGGATGGTCGCTCCACTACATTCTTCGTGTAGCGCTTTCCAGATTATGTATGGTAATTTAGCAGCTACAGTCATCTCCATTCTCAGGAGTTGTGATATGGCTTAAATTGAGCTCATAGCGTGTCCGCCGTACTGCTTCGTCTGTTACGTTCCCTCTCTCCCGAGGAGCAATGGAAGGCGTTTTTCTCCCGCACGCGATCCTTCCCTCAGAACACGCAGGAAAAGCAAGGACTCTGAACGCTACGCAGAAGCCGTTGGGAAGAAACCTGGAGGAAAGCCGTCGGGATCAAAAGAAGAGGCGGAGGAGCCACGCACCTTTGACGAATCTGACGAGCTGGGGATGCCGGCCATGATCGGAGGAGGTGCAGGAGGAGGCCGAGGTGGGTCGTCGTGTCATCTGCAGGGATGGAAACCTGGTTGAGCTCGGCGATGGAAGCAGTCCAAGGAAAGGAGTCTGCCATGGCGAACAGTTGGTCAATCCGTTGACCAACGGGATAAAGTCGAGGTCATAGTCAGTCGCTTTGGTCAAGGTCAAAGTCAACTGTTTGGGTCAATGTCAGAGTCAATATTTTGGGTCAATGTCAATGTCAATAGTTTGGGTCAAGGTCAAAGTTAATAGTTTGGGTCAAATGTCAAAGTCCATAGTTTGGGTCAATGTCAAAGTCAATCATTTTGGTCAAGGTCAAAGTCAATAGTTTGGTGAAGGTCAAAAGTCAATCGTTTTGGTCAATGTCAAATTTAGTAGTTTGGGTCAAAGTCAAAGTCAGTCGTTGGGTCAAGGTCAATGTCAACGGTAGATGAAGAAGAAATTGCGATTGAATGGGGAAGAGCCACGTACTTAAGGACATGAAAATTTTCGCAAATAGATAAGGTGCTGAAAGTCAAAGTCAATATCGATGTCGATGTTGAGGTCAAGGTCAAGGTCGATGTCGAGGTCAACCAGCGACGAAGTTAAATTTGAGTTCAAATTCAACTGCATCTCAGACAGGTCGTCCGTTGTTGGGAAGAGCCACGCATTTAAGAATGCGAAAATCCAAAACCTCTCGCCTTCCGGCCATGGAATGATCGAGCAGATGGAACGAGCGTTTCGCACGTTATGCCTCTTGGCCAATGACCTAGACCATGACCATCTGTGGCCTCCTCGAGATCGACTTGATCTGTGAACTCACTGCAACGAACGGATTCAAGTTTTGGGTTTTCCGGGCAATATAATCTCGGATGTGTATTTTGATTGCCCATTCAGTGTCACTTACTAATAAGCAGAAAATCGGATGAAGTTCTATGAGCAACTGCCATTTCTAAATAAGGACAATAGCAAATTGAAGCTACGAGGATTCTTTCACCCTAGCTCTACTAGTTCAAGGCATCCACTACTATTCACTTCAATCCCATGTTTGGAGTTTGGTGTGAATTTTTGTACAAACTCCAACCCCCTAATTATGAATCTATTGAGAGAATATTAGAAATAATAGAATTGATTAACTGTGATTAACCACACCAACTACCCCCAAGCGATGGGTTGAAGATAAATCTAAATGTCATCTGTGTCCCATACTACAAATTATTACCTTGCATTATACCTTGAAAGGTAACAAGTATGGATTCGATGATAGAGACCCTAGCCTCATCAAGAGAGTATTCATAATGTCACAATTTTAGGCTAACTTTTAGGGTTCCTTGACCATTATATGTGTTCACACCTATCCAATGACCAATTTAGGTTTGTCTTGATCATAAGATAATTGGTTTTGCACTTCTCCTACCCTTAAACCATTTAAATTAACCTTATAATTTGGTTCTTAAGTTATGCTCATAATACCCCCCAAATCATTCCTAGTGACTCCCATCACAACATAGTTATGTAGCTTAATGACCCCCCTAGATGCTGAATCGTCGCAATTCCGTTCTCGGGTGGACCTCTTGCATTGATGCTGTCCAATTCAGCAGGATCGAAATTCGTTCCTCTTTATACAGTGGGGAGGCTTAGATGATTCGTGTTTTCATCATCGTTGTCGGCCGCCTTCATCCAAGGGGAATCATGGATATATTAAACGCTAATCTCTAGCTACTTCTTGCTCCTTCAATAGTCTCACGCATTCTGCCGGTGAAGAGGAGGGCTCGATGCCTCGATTGACATGGAGCCTAACTCGATTTTCTCTCAACCGTAGTCAAACTTGTCGTTTTTTACAACATACTCTCACGGGACAAACCCCCCCCGCACACACAGTCCTCTGTCTGTCCCTCTTTCTCCTTCTGCTACCGAGCAAACTAAAAAGCAACACAAGGAGCAGAGATGAAGCAGTAACAACAACAAACTGAAAGCAACACAAGAAGGAGCAGAGATGAAGCAACAACAACAATAGAAGAAGGAAGAAGAAGAACAAGAAGAAGAAGAAGAAGAAGAAGAAGAAGAAGAAGAAGAAAGAAGAAGAAGAGGATGATAGGGTAGGGCTAATTGTGTAATTTCCTGAAACGTATGGGTTAGATTCGTAATTTCGAGTTTCTTCTTCTCCTCTTCTGCTTCGTCGTCTCCTGCAGCTCTCATTCTGCTGCTGCTTCTTCTGCTTCTTCTTCGTCTCCTGCAGCTCTCATTCTGCTGCTGCTGCTTCTTCTTCTGCTGCTTCTTCTTCTTCTTCTTCTTCTTCTTCTGATCTCTTAAGCTTAAGCTACAGAGACGGAGAAATAGACAGAGACACAGTCACAGGCAAATTGATTGACTCAGGTACGATGTGGCAAACCCTATCTCCTTGCCTTTCTCTCTCTTCGCGCTCGCCCCTTGCCATCGCCAAATCCTCTGGTAACCTCAGCCCTTTCTCCTCATGCTTCCTCTTTTCTTTCTCTTTCTCCTTCGTCTGTGCTTTTTTCTTTTTTTGCTGGCTGTTTCCCGTGATTTCCATTCCCAAATTTTTCCCCGGCGCAAATACGTCTCTGAATCTCGCTGAAAGTTGTACGGCGTGCGAAGAAAGA
Source organism: Azolla pinnata (assembly GCA_037176905.1). Classification (NCBI taxonomy): domain Eukaryota; kingdom Viridiplantae; phylum Streptophyta; class Polypodiopsida; order Salviniales; family Salviniaceae; genus Azolla; species Azolla pinnata. The sequence goes on from JBBBWG010005402.1 coordinate 11,171, forward strand.
GTAGAAGAAAATTCTCTGCGTATTCAGAAGTTTTTTGCTCAGCTTCTATCTGCTTAACCGCGCAAATGAGCTTTTGAACAAAGCGGAACGTGGGTATGAATCCGGGATGACTCGTCAAAGAAGGCAGATTAGTAATCGAAGAGAACATGCATTCCTGTACTGTAAATACTACATTTTTTGTTCAGCTTCACTCTGTTGAATCATGCAAAAGATTCATGAAGTAAAATGAGATATGTATTTTTTCACGGAGGACTCATGGAACTCGAATTATTAAGCAAACAGAATATCAGAAAAAAATGGAGAAAGCAATGAAGAAGAAATGAAGGGAAGAGACACTAAAATGCACGTTCTTTCATCATTGGTTGAAATAATTTTGATTCAAAATCATGCAAATCAAAGCATGACAAGTGATGCCTTTTACATCTCAAATTTTTTTTTGGTGATTTGTTGGCATTTCTGTTGTACTACAAGAAGGATTCTCTTTCCTCATAACAAAAACAGAGAAAGAGAATCGATAAGTAAACAAACAAAAAGAAAATAGAGAAAAACATGAGAAATATTCTAGTTTTTCATGATCTGAAGCCTGTTGGGTAATCCTACAAATGGTTTCTGTGGTCTTTTTTGGCAGAAAATAATGTCTTTCTGTTTATGTACTCATGCAGAAGCCAAACATGGCAGGTTTCTGTGAGTCTCCTTCAAACAGATATATTGTTATGAAATCCATGAAGCAGATTTATATTGTTTCAAGAACTTGAAACCCAGTTCATGGTCAGGTCTCTGTGAGTCTCCTTTAAACAGATATATTGTTATGGAATCATTGATACAGGTTTGTTAACATTATTGTGAAAACCAAACATAGTCAGCGAGTCTCCTTCAAACAGATATATTGGGAGACAATTTCGGTTTGACAAAACATTTCATCAGTATGGTGTGTTAACTCCAATAATTAATGGGATGGGAATGTGGGTGGCCCGATTTCCGCATCATTCCCTTGAGTGTGTAAAAGTTGTGGCATATTAATTAGGTCACTCTCGGCTGGGTCCTTTAGGAAGCCAACTAAAGCTTCTAAGTCAGTGCAGGCTAAGATTCCTTTTGAAAAGGTGACCTTTTGGTAGGATGCGTAAGCCCATGCCTAGCGTTCTTGCAAATGGAGACTGATTTTAAAATGATCAAACTGTATGTTTCCTATCTGTTTTTCTCTTTTCTTCTATGTTAATTGGAAGTAGTGTGAAAGCTCGATATGTCTGTTTAAATGAACAAGGCATGCTTAAATTGCTTGCTGTGTTTTCTAGGGTTCAGGCGTCTATCTTAGTTTATCCTCTTGCATTGATCATCACTGAAAGGGGAGTTTCAGTACACAGGAGCAATCAAGTCCCAGCGAATCCCTGGATGTGAAATCAAGTCCCAATGAATCCCTGTTTCATTGCTCGTTGAGACTATCATAGACATTAGTAAATGCTGACACATGTGTATTTCCATATTGTAATATGTGTTTTTCAATAGTACCTTGTATCATCTATTAAATCTGTCTACACTATGCTTTTTCCACTATTTTTCCTTCATTTTTTAATACGAATCATTGAAATCTTGTTCTGCAGGATCATCACAACGTGAAATAAGAACATCTCACCGGCACGGGTTTCCATTCTTGCAGAATAAGTCACGAAGCAAAAAGTTGTTCTCACTTTGCATCCAGAGTAGCTCTTTTAGTTCAAACCTGACCATGAACGGGGTTTCAAGTTCTTCAAGTTCACCAAAGGTATGCTTTCATATTGTCAATTAAAGCTCACTTAAGCTACTTCATGGCTTCTCGATAACATGCATGTTTTTTGTGCGTTTTGTCATTATTCTTCCTGTGTAATATGTTTTTGGGAATATTCAAAGGTAAGAATGAGCATCAAGGGAAAACTGTTGTATTTTTTAAATGCGTGGGAAGGGAGGGAGGGTATCAAATGAAGAAGTTATGATATTTTAACATGTCGGATTACCAGCTAAAGTATGCTTAGAGCTGAAGTTTTAGCAATATCAGCATTACAATTCGGGACAATTACAATATCAGCATTAGAATTCAGGGCAATTCCTGAAAATAGAATTACAAACGTTGCGAAGATACCATACATCATCTAGAAAATACCAGTGGTATAGCAGGAAGACCAACCATCAGGGAGATGAGGGAGGAATGGAACCTATTATGCTGATCATATTCAATTTCGTAGAATGAGATCATATAGAGACACCTGTAATATGTGCAATGTGAATGAACATGAAGAGGGGGAACACATGTTTCTAAATGCACTTTTGTTCAGGTTGTTACTTCTCCCCATGCACGTCGTCAGCTGGCTGACCTGGTACGTGAGGCATTGACATCTTTATTTCCAGAAGAACCAGGAAATGAACCATTAGTTGCTGCCTGCACAACCAAGTTTGGGGATTACCAATGGTATTTCTATTTTTGGATTTGGATTTTTGTTAAATATTCTATATTGTAATAAATGGCAGGTTTACATTTTTGTTTTAGTAACAATGCAATGGGTATTTGGTCAAAGATCAAAGGCAAACACCCAGACTTCAAGAGTCCAAATGCAGTTGGGCAGGTGTGCTTCTTATTGGAGTTGTAAGGAACTGGAATAATCCCCCATTGTTGAAGTATATTGTCCAATTATGACCTATGACTTTGCAGGGAATTGCAAAAGCTATCCCAGCATCACCGCTTATTGAGAAGACGAGTGTTGCTGGTCCGGGGTTTGTGAATGTTGTTGTGTCCAGTGTATGGATGGAAGAAGTGAGTCTCTTTTTTTTCTCTCTATGTAGATTATACTTACATTACTATTGTCCACAGATATCGAGAGACAGTAAATGCACTAGTACTTATATTTTTGTTTGCTTGTTGCAAAATTTCTGCAATACCATGAATACAAAAGAACTTGTGAAGCCTTTGAAATTGCAATAGATGAGGCCCTGTTCATCACTTTTCCAATCTTGCATTTATACAACAAAGGAACGGATGAAATTGCATCATTCTCGTCGAGTAGATGACAGTGGTTAGAGGTTAGTGTTTTATTATTATGGTATAAATGTCCAACTATTACCCTCAGATACGAAGGAAATGTAAGAGGCTAGCTGGGTGTTCTTTTCTCATTGTGTGAGATCAAAAGTCTAGCATGCACACTAAAGGAAAAGGAAAAGGCCCTGCTGATTTCTGGTCATTCATGTAATTGTTGTATGAGCGGATCTGGACAACAATGACTTGATTGGAACTATCATATTGATAGCCAGAATGCCAGTGATGATCATCATTCAAAAGATGACCTGTGGATTCATGCCCCGACACCAAAATCTCAAGAATTATCAACCTTATTAGATACACCAGTGTCACTCAATACTGCCAAGATATTTGCTCATGAAGATGATTTGCAAACCTGGAGAATGCTAATTATATCCTCACTGCATAAATGGATCTAGGTGATACACTATCTTAAAATGAAAGAAAGATTCTGAAAGAGTAATGCTTTTTATGAAGAAATCCTCCGTGCACTCAACAGAATTTATTCACTCACTCTATAATCACTCGCTTGCATATTCTTCTGCTCCCTGTTCTAGTATTAGAAGGCTGGATCTCATTATTGACAGTATCTGGAACAGTAATGACTATGGGCAGTCATCCTGAAGGCTGGAACTTATTATTGACAATGTCCCAGACAATATTGACTATGGGCTGTGATCTCAATGATACAATGTATACAAAATTATTTTTGATCTGTTCTGTTGGCTATATTAATATGTTTATTGGTTTGTATGCTAGTTTGTTGCAAATTTATTGATGTGGGCATCCTTTTGTATTTATCTTTTATTTTTCCTTTCTACGTATAATGCAGAGAATACAAAAAATGTTGATTGATGGCATAGATACATGGGCTCCTGAACTCAATCTAAAAAGGGCTGTTGTTGACTTTTCTTCTCCAAATATAGCAAAAGAAATGCATGTTGGTCATCTACGCTCAACAATCATTGGGGACTGTATAGCCCAAGTACTTGAATATTGTAATGTAGAAGTGCTGCGTAGAAACCATGTTGGAGATTGGGGGACCCAGGTTAGTGGCCATTTGCGTTTTATCTATGAAGATAAGGGTTTAATCTTGTGAAAGGGCTGTTTGTTATAGCTATATAATTTATGTACTTTGATATGATAAAAGATTGGAAATGATTTTGTTAAGTAAATAATAGATAATGAGTGATCTAGATTTTGCATGTTTCTGAGAGTATCTTAATACTTTGTCAATACTTGCAGTTTGGGATGCTGATCGAGTACCTTTTCCAAGAGCATCCCAATTGGGAACAAGAGAGTGATGAGAATGCTGTTAGTACATTGCAGGTGAATTGTTTAACTTAAATGGTTCTAGAAAGCGTTCGTCAGAATTTTTGTTGTATATAATAGAAAGCTAATCAATCACATGTATCAGGATGATCATTTTTTGTAAAATTGTTTGGTTTGCAATCTCATTGCTGCATATCAGTAGAGGACTCAATTGTAGTTTCACCAGATATTTCACTTGTTACACTATAGACTTTTGTGAGGTTAAATTTATTGTAAATATTTTGTACTGAGTGCATCTTTAGACGAATAACTAAAATTGTAGCAATATTTTTATATATTAGTTTGATTTGCCTCTCAATCTGAGGCTTCCTTTAGAACATTGTTTGATATTTGTGGACTACCACTTCTTTCTAAGCACCAGCAGTCAGGCCAGGTTGTGCTTATTTTCATTTAGTCTATGTTTTCTGCTATACACATTTTGAGATTGGTATTAGTTGATTTATGCAGAAAGAGTTTTGAGATTGATTGGACTTCATCTATGCAGAAACTTTACAAAGATTCAAAGAAGAAATTTGACGCTGATTCTGCTTTCAAGGAAACAGCTCAACAAGCTGTAGTTTTACTTCAAGTAACGTTTTTTTTTCAAATGAAATATTATCGCCTTAAAAATGCTCTCAAGGTGCTTACGGTAGAGATGCTGCCTCTTTGGCAGGGTGGTAATGAAAGATATCGGCAAGCATGGCAACACATTTGTGCGCTTAGTCGGAAAGAGTTTGAGCAAATTTATCAACGTTTAAAGATAAGAATTGAAGAGAAGGTGTCTCTCTGTCATATACTCTTTGTGTGGGGTAATTATATTTCCTTATATGGTTGTACATTGTCTTGTCAACATTGGAGTGGCTCCCTGCTTTTCCTGCAAGATTCTTGTTTTATTATTTATAAATTCTAATCAGGTTTCCATTTGATTATTTATAAACAACCTTAAAGATGTGATTCCACTAAGGCGGAGTCTCACATCCAGAAAGCTTTTCATGCCTTGGCCAACCCCTTGCCCTGCTCTTGTCAAGCATTGGTGTCCTTATCATTCGTATAGGAGGGTGCATTTTCTTGGTTGTTCTTGGGTCCTTTATGCACATACATTTTCTTTCTGCGGCTGCCAACCATTAGTTAATTTGTTCCTAGTTGCCTCTGTTCACCTAGAATTGTGGCCCCGTAAAAGCAACTATCAGGTATAAATATGTTTTGTTTCTTTTTGTCGTTTCATGTTTGGCACCTTTATTTCTATGTTGGCATTCATCTTATATGTATATTAAATTTGCTTGTCTTAAATTTAGAATATTTTTGTTCATCTTTTGTTGGATGAATACTCGTCAGGTTTGTGTGTTTTGGATGGATAGTAACGTGTTACGAGGATGTATTTATGTTTGATTTTCATTTTCTTTATTTGTTTATTATTTTTTCTCATTTGTTAAATCTCTTTAACACAGGGTGAAAGCTTCTATAATCCGTATATTTCTTCTGTCTTACAAGAACTGGAAGGAAAAGGTCTCGTACAAGAAAGTGAAGGTGCAAAAGTGATACATATTGATGGTCAAAATATTCCATTAATTGTTGTGAAGAAGGATGGTGGATTCAACTATGCATCAACAGACTTAACTGCACTCTGGTATGAGGGTAGCGACTAACAGAATAATATGGAAATATATTATAGACTCAAAATTAAGGTGGCACTGCTTTGTTTTGTTATCTTTTAAGGTACCGTTTGAATACAGAGAAGGCGGAGTGGATTATTTATGTCACAGATGTTGGACAATCACTGCATTTTGAGATGTTCTTCAGTGTTAGTATACAATGCCCATTTCTTTACTTGATTTAAAATCAGAACTGGGTTCTTGCAATAAAATAAAAATATGGTATCTTGGGTGTGATAAGAAACTATTGCTGATATAGGGATGGTTATTTTTGTTTTCTGAATGCAAGTTTGGACTTTCTGAACCAGGTTTTGCTCTATAAAATTGCCTGATATCCTCTTCACATTATTTATGAACTTTAAGAGACCTCAAGTATTTAATTGTTTGATCTAGCTATTTTTGCAAGGAAAAACTGTCAATAGAGGTACCGATAAGCATCCCCATAAGAGATTAAGGTAAGGATGAAAAAAAAATATTTATTCTAATAATGTATACTAAGAGTAGAAATTCTACACAGGGTGTCAAATCTAATTTGTGCTGGCATACTTCAGGTTGAGTAAATGTTTGCATGGTTGCTAGAATCATCAAATAATCTTGTGAAATGGAATACTCCCCAGTAAGTAATTGGGTACCATCTTTCTACATTCTAGACCATTTTAGAGTGGATCACAAGTAGAGGAAGAGAGAATGCAAATGACCAACTATACTCGTGGTTGATAACAAAACTGTCATTTTCCTGAATAACGCTTGGTTTTTGAGGAGATAAAAAAACATAAGAATGTATTGCTATCGCCTGCTGAAGTTGAAAAAGTCTGTGTGCTAAACATCCTGTCATTGGGGTTGGAATATGCAGACAGAACAGAGGAGCACCATGAGTCATAAAATATGTCATATGAGTTGAAATGGCATGTCCAAGGATGGATTAA
>JBBBWG010005413.1:0-28020 GCA_037176905.1 Azolla pinnata
TTGGCGATCGACAAAACAAACATTCGCTGCAACATCTTCAAATCATGCTAAAATCCTAGCATTACATGAAGCAGGTCAAGAATGCCTATGGCTACGTTGTCTAATTGGGCATATTGAAAGTTTTTGTGGTTTTATTGGCCCTTCATTACTAACAATTATCTATGAAGATAACTATGCTTGCATTAATCAGTTCAAGAAGGACTTTATTAAAGGTAATCAAGAAATCAAACATATTTTTCCCAAGTTTTTTCTTTACTCGTGGATTCAATGATAATTGTATCAACATTCAATCTATTGCATCAAGCAAGAACTTGATGGATACTTTTACAAAAAGCTTACTTGCATCAAAACATTGGATGAACATTTCTTCTCTTAGACTCCAAAGCTTATCAAAGCTAATGAACTAAAACAATGATCACGAGATGAAGGGGAGTGTTATAAACTCATGCATGTAATGAGTCATAGTAGAATCTAATTCATGACTAGATGTCATGTTATACACAACTTAGACTTGAGCATCAATTAACAAGCTATTGTGTAAATAGCATGTATGCATCCCATCATCTATTTGGTGGGTTATATACTCATGGACCTTGATTAATTTGGACTGTACACAACAGCCTACCCTATGAGCTCTATATTGAGATTATATTCATATGCTAATTAGTGGTCTTGATTAATATTTAATCTCTCTTTAATCTTACTTTGATATTGTTTCATGATCTATAATCAATCTATTTCATAACAGATTCTTTAATCACAAACACCTTATGAATGGGAGTCAATGTGTAGCAATAGAAGAAATCCAATACAAGTTGATCAAATATCCAGATTTATTAAACTTGTACATGTTTCCATGCTTTGACCATGTAGCACTTGAATATGTGAACGAGGACTTGGCTTCCAAAAAGATGCTAAACGTGTAGAAAGGAGTTCGACTTTTGGGACCACAAGAAATTTTTGTGTTGGACTTTGGTTATGGTAGGCAGACGATTTTTAACGCAATGTTACCACTGTCAATCTAAACATGCGACTTGTACACAATACTATCCTCATCAATAAGAACAGACGATTTGTACCTTTCGATCGAATAAACTTTTTGTGTAGAATATCACATCAAACTTTTGGATGTCTATACACAATATTATCATGATCAATAAGAGCAGATAGATTGTCCACAATAACATGTCAAATTTTCCAATAAGAATCGACGATCTATGCATAATAGTATCATTATCAAATAGGAATAAGCAGGTTGTGCATAGCATCACACCAAAATTCTGATAAGAACTGAAGATTTGTTTGCCACTATCAATAAGAACAGACAAAATTATGCACAACACCATAGCAAAATGCCGATAAGGACAGACAGATCAATAACATATCAAAATTCCAATAAGAGCCAAGGATTTGTGCACAGTATATGATTGTTAATATCAATATTAAGCCTAGACAAATGATGCACAATAGCACATCGAATTCCAATAACAACCGAGGATCAGGGCACAATATTGTATTGTCACCAATAATAACAGGCGGATGGTGCGGAGCAACAAGTCACAATTCCAGTAAGAGCCCACTATTCGAGCACAATCTTATGTCATTATTAATCAGAAACACGCAGATCGGGGCACGACATTCGATAAAGGATTCCAACAAGAACCGGCGATTTTCGCGCAGAATTATATCACTACCAATAAGAACCGACGATTTTCGCGCAAAGTTATATCATTGCCAGTAAGAACCGGCGATTTTGTGCACAATATATGTTGTATCGTCACCGATAAGAACAAGCGGATCGGATCGTGCGCAGCGAACGACAGATCGGAATTCCGATAAGAACCCGGCGATCCGTGCGCAACGGCGTCGCGATCATCGATAAGAAACATGTGGATCGTGCGCGAGATTCCCGTCTGAGATTCCAGATGAAAGCTGCCCAAAAACTGTGCACAAAAATACATCAATCATCACATGTCAATGAGAACAGGAGAAAAAACTGTGAAACACAAACTTAGTCAAAATTGGAAGACTTTTCCTTCTTCTTTTCTTGCAGTTCACTCTTTTGGTAGAAGTAAATAGTTCTGAACTGTGCACAAAACAGAGGAGAAGCTGCAGGAACTGGCGATGGCGATGGCGAGCTTCGGATCCTCTGAGATGGAGATGGCGATGGCGAGCTTCGGATCTTCTGCGATCGTCTCCATCTCCACAGCACTGCTCCTCGTCTTGGGTCTCCCCTTCCTCCTCTCCCTGCTCCGCTCCCAGCTCCTCCGCCCTTGGTTCGCCCACAAAGCCTTCGTCCGCCAAGGCTTCCATGTCCTCCCCTACGCTCCCATCACCGGCGACCTCCTCGAGCTGAAGCGCATGGAAAGGGCCGCCCAGAGCTCCCCCATGCCGTCGCCTTCTCGCCATCACCATCTCCTCTTCCAGTACCTCTTCCCTTTCTTCCACAAGCACCTGTCGGCGGCATCTCACCCTGGAGGTAAGGCACATCCTTCGCTGCTGTGATCGTGTCGTCGCACTCTCGTTTCTCGAAGAAACATCGCCTTGCAGGGACTGGAAAGACAAAGGAAAACGGAAGGCGACGATAGGGATGGATCATGGCCTTGTGTGTGGGCATTCCCATTCATCATTACGATGCTGCGTTTTTGTGCCGTGATCTCCGTGTGGTGATAGCACGCTTCGTCCTGAAGAGCATGCTTTTCTGAGAGGAATTGCTTCCGTCTTTTCGGATCCCTGTGCAGTTGATGCCGATGCCCCGTTTGTGCTCTGGTGGGGCAATACGCCCATGGTGGCAATAACTCATCCGGAAGATGCAAAGTGCGTCATGACGGCAGATGTGAAGCATTTCAAGGTAGTGGAAGCTTTCAGGAAGCCTTTCCTTCCCTTGTTGGGGAACGGTCTCCTCCTTGCCGAGGAAGAAACATGGCAGCACCACCGCGCGATCATGAAGCCGGCTTTCTTCGCAGAGAGACTCAAAGTAAATCGAAACTCTGCACTCTCCCAAAGCCTCGAATCTGCATGCTTTTCTTGATGATTTCTACGCGCTTTTGTGCTTGGGGCTTTTGTTTCGCAGAAAACAAGAAAAAGAAGAAAGTGGCTCTGTTGTCCTACCTATGTCTCTAGGGGTTTTTGTTCAAGAAAAAGATGGAATGGTTAGATCTCAGAGGTTGGTTCTACAATGGACCTTTAGACCAGATGTTCCTCGCCCCCATCTGCCTAGCATTTGGTAGTTGAAGGATCACACCAAAAACATATCACGGAACTTGCATTCCATAGACAGCCTGTCTGCTTAGACCCTCTGTTGCAATCGTAGCTTTCTAGTGGCACTAAAAAGGAGGAACAGGGAGTCGATTACTTCGATGTCAAGAGGGTTGAACCATCATGTCTCGGACGTGTTTTTTCACCATGGAGAATGCTCGATCAGATGTGATCGTGTTGTTTCTAATTCCTGCTTTTGGCGCTTCAATGTCACAGGAAATGATCGTTCACATGACGACAAGTACGATGGAAATGATCGACGACTGGAAGAAACAGGTGATAGAGCAAGGTTCCCCTCTGGAGATGGATGTAGCAAAGCCCATCAAAGCTACGTTTTCAGATATTTTGTCTCGCTCTTTCTTCGGCCCGAGCCATCGTCAAGGGAAGGAGGTATTCGACATGCAAGTCGAACTGCTTGGGATCCTTGCAAAGCTTCGCGTGCAAAACACGATAATTCCCGGATACAGGTATATATATGTGCGTATATAAAGCACAGCCTGTAATGGCTTCTTTTTGCTAATTTCAATGGCTTCCTACAGCTAGAGGAATCACATGCAAATGCTCTCTTTCACCGTGACCATACATTCCAAGTAATGAGGCGTTTAAAGACATTTTTGTGTGTATAGAAAACTGCTTGCCACATTTTCAATTAGTAAACTTGACCCACCAGAGGTGGAATGGCTCTCCCTCAGTATGCATGTGGGTATAGTGCATGGACACAAGAAGGTATACAGAAATATCTTCGATTCAATGCACATGGACCAGGAACTGTTTTGAAATTCAGAATATTTGGTAGCATGTATACATGTATATAGATTTCCTTTCCTCTTGATCGATGATCGATTTCCCTTGACACCATACGATATATCGCATCGGTTGCCGTTGGCCCATTGCTTACTTTTCGGTTGGATTGGATGTTAACCAGTGGGAAAAATGTATTCTTTAGGTTCATTCCCACGAGGCTGAACTTTAGGCGTGCAGATCTCCAGAAGAGGATACATCGTCAACTACATGCGATGGTAGAGTCACGGCGCAAGAGAATACAGAGCGAGGGCGGTGCGGATGGATCCGATCTTCTAGGATTGATCCTCAGAGATGAAAGCAACAGCGATAAAAATGGTCCCAAGTTTACTACCCAAGAAATTATTGATGAATGCAAGACTTTCTTCTTTGCTGGTCATGAAACAACGGCGAACCTACTGGCGTGGACAATCATGCTACTATCAACGCATCAAGAATGGCAAGAGAGAGCTAGAAAAGAGGTGTTGGAAGTATATGGCAATGGAGAAGATCCAGAATCGTATGCAAATTTGAGCAGATTGAAAGTTGTAAGCTTCCCCCTCCCCCCATTTTTCCTTTTCTTCTCTCCTCTTAATTTCACTCCAGAGTTGTGTTTATTTTGTATTCGAGCAGATTGAAAGGTGTAAGGTCTCCCCCACCCACCCCAAAATTTTTCCGGTTTTTTTATGTCTGTCCTCTTAATTTCAGTCTACAGCATGTTTATTGTGTTTGACCAGATTGAAAGTCGTAAGATACTCCCCCCCACCCCTTTATTTTCCTGGTTTTGTTTTTCTCTCTTCTCTTGATTTCAGTCTAGAGTAGTAAGTAGTGTGTGTTGTAGTTGAGCCCCATTATTTTCTGGTTCTTTTTTTTCTTCCCTTCATTTCACTCTACAGTAGTGAGTATTGCATTTGAGCAGATTGGAAGTTGTAAGGTTTCCCCATGCTGGTGTGTTTTCATGACTGAGGCAAAGCATACTCATAATGAAGAGGGAATCCCCCCCCCCCCAAAAAAAAAAAAACTGCATATACACATTACTACAACACATGTTACGACGATAAGAATCATGGCAGTGTCGAGATTCATGGAAAGCTACACTATTGTGGAACATGGAAAGAAGACCAAGTAGTGCGTATTGTGTGTGGGTGTGGGTAGGTTTACTTGGTAGAACAAGCAAAAAGAAAATGTAATGTAATGTATTCTCTGGCAGGTGAGCATGGTGCTGAATGAGACATTAAGGTTGTATACTCCAACGCCGGAGTTCGGGCGGCGCATAATGAAGCCGAGCAAGAAGGGGTTCCAGCTGGGGTCTCGGACATTGCCCCCGGGCACTGCGATTGTGGTGGAGAGCCTGTACATCCACAGGAGGAAGGACATTTGGGGAGATGATGCCGATGAATTCAAACCCGAGCGATTCTCCGATGGTGTTGCCAATGCTTGTCGTCATCCGTATGGTTTCATACCGTTTGGGATCGGGCCCCGCAACTGCATCGGCCAACACTTTGCGATGCTCGAGGCCAGGGTCATGCTCGCCCTCATCCTTCGACATTTTCGGTTCTGCATCTCACCAAACTACAGACATGCTCCGTTCAGCACCATCACGCTACAGCCGAGGTTCGGCATCCAAGTCATGCTAGAACCCATCTGACTTACTGACATATGAAATCGGTGATGGTGGCTTTCGACTGATCAATTTTATTGTACCAAAACTGCCTCGTCCTGGTATGTATTTCTTCTATTTTGTACATTGTACATAAATCGGCGATGCCGGCTTTCAATTGATGGATTGTTGTAACAAAACCACCTATTAGTGGTATGTATTTCTTGCGCCGAGCATCTGATTGCATGCTTGTCTCAGGCTGCTGCCATGACTGGAGCAGCGAAATTATTGTCAAAAAGAGATTTGATCAATGATTGAACTGTTCTGACATTGTGAGCTATGTATGTTGTTTAAGGATTTATTTACAAAGACTGTTCTGGACATTGTAAGTGGCTGAGGTTCAGGTCCAAGTCATGCTAGAACCCATCTGACTGGCGGACATATGGTGATGGCGGCTTTCGACTGATGGATTGTTGTCACAAAAACACCTCTTCGTGGTATGCATTTCTTCTATGTTCAACATTGTACATAATCGGTGATGGCAGTTTTCGACCGATGGACTGTTGTAACAAAACCACCTCTTTGTGGTATGTATTTCTTATGTTTGCGATCATGGCTTTCGATTGATGGATTATTGTCACAAAACCACCTCTTCATGGCATGTATTTCTTCTACGATTTTACATCGTACATAAGACCCTTGCTTGCGCCGAGCATCTAATCGCATGCTCGTCTCGGGCTGCTAAGTAATGTGCCATGACTGCAGTGGCGAAATTATTGTCAAAAAGGGATTTGATTGACTGTTGGTCTGTTATGACTTTGTAAGCTATGTGGGTGTTGTTTTAAGATTTATTTACAAAGACTGTTCTGACATTGTAAGCTATCATCTTGAGCTGCTGCTAATCAGTTGCAAAGACTGTTCTGGGCATTGTAAGTCTATGTATGTGCTCATCTTGAGCCGCTGATTATTATGGATATGCTGCTAAGACTGTTCAAACATGGCGCTTGCTAGATTTCATCGCATGAATTAAGGATTAACCTTTAGAACCGATGGACTTTTCCACCTACTGATACATCCAAAGCTCCACAGGTGAACCTGATGAATCGTGGTCGTCGAGCATGTCAAGGCATTTTCGACCCCATCTCAGATTGCTGCTCGTCGTAATTCCTTGGAAGATGGCAAGCTTATGAATCGTTACAGCATGTAGAGCTCTGCATTCAAGCAAGTAGACACAAGCATCGAAACCGATTCCCCTTGCCGATGGTTTTTGAAAAGTGCTGGGAAAGGTTGGCAACCAGAAGACAGTGTCATCGTGGTTGTGAAGGACATCCCATCAAAAACTTATGTTCGATACTTTTAGCGCTTGACGAAGGAAGTACACGTGAGAGAGACAGAAAGAGAGAGAGAATGCGAAATTCATCACGGAAAATTGTTCATTGTTCATTGTAGGGACGAGTCACGCTAAATGTCCCTACTGCAGGCTTGGCTCCTAGTTGTTGTGGAGATCGCTCAGGTTGGCAATTGTCGAGCACAATACGGACTTGTTGGGTTCTGATCTCAGGTCGCTACTGGCAACGAGAATTCGCAGACGAGCGAGGTGGCCGAGAAAAGCGAGGCCTGGCAATTTTCAATCGGGCTCCGCACATGGGATCCTGAGCTGTCCATTCGGAGGCATGTCTAGAGATGTATGTATATTTTATATATGTATGGATTAGAAGTAACTACTCCCAAGTTGATAACATTTGCTGGACCTCTGATAATCCCCACTTCAGGACGATTGTTTATAAATCGGACGATGTTTTATTACCTGAGCCATAAAAGAAGGAACTCGAACATGGACTGATGGAATGCATGCTCGGCTTTGACAACTGGGGCTGTGTCGCGATATGTTTGAAATGTTGGATGGGAGTGACTTGAGAATAAGCCCTTGCGAAGTGGGCTATATAAACTCGGGGGTGGGCCATCATCAGGAGCCATAATTGCCCCCATCTGTCATTAACCGCACTAATCGCGCCCAACGTCGCCGCCGCTAATCGCGTCACCTTCTTTCTTCGGCGGTGTCTGCTAGCTAGGAGTGAGTGAGTCAGGGAGCGAGGCAATTCAGGTAGTTAAGTTAGTTAAGCTAGCTATGCTAGTTAAGCTAGTTAAGGCAGTTAAGCTAGTTAAGCCAGTTAAGCTAGTTAAGCTAGTTAAGGCAGTTAAGCTAGTTAAACCAATTAAGCTAGTTAAGCTAGTTAAGTTAGTTAAGTTAGTTAAGTTAGTTAAGTTAGTTGGTTTGGGATATTCCTCCAGCTTCATGACAGGTGATGTGAGTAGCATCTACGGCGGCGTCTTCCTGAGCTTAGCAGCCCTGACGTACGTGGGCTACCTCCAGCCTCCCAAAGGCTTCTCTGCAGCTTCCACCTCTGCCATGGGTTCAGATTCCTCGGGGGTGTTCGACGGCTCGTTCGCTGTGCTGCTATTCTTCTGTTGCAACTCGGCTTCCTTCTACCTGTCGGCGGTGGGGATAATCCTGTACGTGGAGCTCGCTTGCAGCAGGTCGAGAAGCACCACAGCCGGCGAAATATCGAAGAAGAAGACGAAGAAGAAGAAGATGAAGAATAAGAAGAAGAAGCAGGAGATGAAGAAGAAGAAACAAAAGGAGATGGAGGAGGAAGAAGAAGATTCAGAAGAAGAAGAAGAAGAAGAAGAAGAAGGGCATGCAGAGGATGATGATGAGCAGTACCGAAGGGTGGCGGAGAGGGCGATGGGGTTGCTATGGAGGATGAGCATGGCTTGCATGTTGTTAGGGTTTGCATGTGCAGGGATCGCGGCCGCGCCCCGCCTCTCGGTGCTATTGCTCTTGCTCGCGCTCTCGGTGCTCGGGACCTTGTTTGTGCTGGGGGCAACTGCCGCAGCTTGTAGCTGGCGCCCAATGATTCACGCCAAGCAACTCCAAAAAGAAGAAGAAGAAGAAACTAGAACATGTCCCCGTTTCGTCGCTCCCAGCTGCTCCTTGTCTGATACTGATCAGAGCTCAGTTGACGCGCAGCAGCACCTGCCTCGAGCTTGCCCGATCCCAGATTGTAGTAGTTGTCGCGGCAGTAGTTCTAGCGATGGTTGTCATGATGTGGCATTTGTCAGATTCCCGCTACCTGGCGCCCAACATTGTGGCCCCAGGCTTCCGGTGCAATGCGTCCCAGGCTTTTCTGCTGGAAGCTGATGCGGTCCCGATACCCAACTCGAGCGCACCGTCCGTCAGGATGAGACGAACCTCGGTGGCATGCAAGCCCAAATGTACCGGCAGCTTACCCATGTCGGCGCTCCCCGTGCTGTAGCTCTATTGGTCCAGAGCTTAGCTTGCTAGCTTAGCGCCGATCGAGAGTCGCGCCTTTGAGCCGTAAATATAATAAATCAACAATATACCGAAGGAATTGTTTAGATCCCTGGCAATCGATCGATCGATCGATCGATCGATCAATGCTATGGTAGCGCCTACCATACCCCCCTGTAGTTTCTTTCTACATACCCTCAGCTGGAGAGAATTCATGGCACCTGCTGAATTCCTTGCATGCACCTCCAGATGACCCCCCGTTTCTGTGACGGGGTTACTATAGAAATAAAGGTGGCTTCCATGTCCATAAAAGCGCTGGAGAGTGTCCCCACAATAGATTGGGTTGTATCACATGGGGGATTAGTCTGGCACGTACTACGGTTTCTCGGCATGTGCTGGATTGCAAGTATGAGGCGGATCCTTAACAAGCGTACGTGGTTCTTCATGGTTCTCGCACCCATTTCTGGGCTCCGGCATGATTGTTCATACGCATGAGCATACGACAAGCGTACGTTCCGAGACCCTGATACCAGGGCTTCTCTTCTGGTGTGCCCATCTTTTGTTCACCAGCACACAAGCTAGTCCGAATCGAATCGGTCCGGCATCCGTGTCTTGTACATCGGGACGCGCTGGAAGAACGACATTGGTCGTCATTGCAATCTTCTGTTCAATCATGCGTGTGCGGCAAGATTGGATCGATCGCTTGGTCTGGTCAATTCCTGATCTTGGTCCTCATCGCAATCCTCCGTTCGATCATGCGTGTGCGGCAAGATTGGATCGATCGCTTGGTCTGGTCGATTCCTGATCTTGGTCCTCATCGCAATCTTCCGTTCGATCATGCGTGTGCGGCAAGATTGGATCGATCGCTTGGTCTGGTCGATTCCTGATCGGATCGAATCGATCTCCTCGTCCGATCGATCCCTGTTCAGATCGAATCGATCGCCTCGTCAATCAGTTCCTATCCAAGTCGGATTGAATCGATCGCCTCATCGATCGGTTCCTATCCAAATCGGATCGAATCGATCGCCTCGTCGATCAGTTCCTATGCAAATCGGATCGAATCGATCGCCTCATCGATCAGTTCCTATCCAAATCGGATCGAATCGATTGCCTTGTCGATCGGTTCCTATGCAAATCGGATCGAATCGATCGCCTCGTCGACCGCTTCCTATCCTAATCGGATCGATCGGCTCGTGTTCGGATCGGATCGATGGTTTTTATCGGGTGTCATGGCCCACCGCACGGGGAACGATCGATCGATCGATCGATCGTTCATTCTATCGATTACGTGATCGATCCGGGTCTGTAAAAAAAGTCCAGTGGGCCAAAAAAGGCTTCTGGCCCCGGTGCCGATTCAAAACGCCAGTTTCCGACACTCTCGTAGAAATTGCATCCGAAAAATAGACTGAAAGAGATTCTCTTCCGCAACGACGAGCCCGATGACGAGAAGACGCGCAGAGAAGCGAGGCCCGCAGCAGCAGCTATGGCGATCTCCCTCCTCAAGCTCCCCCTCCCCTCCACCGTTGCCGCCGATCGCTCCGTCTATAAGCTCGTCCTCTCCGGCCCTGGTGAACACCGGTACGTCCCCACCCCCCCCCCCAAATTCTCGCTCCTTTCTTCACCACTTCTCCAAATTGGCAGAGATCTTTGTCCCGCTCCATTGATCTTTGTAGCGTTCGTCTTTCCTGCATAAGATACCGACATCCTAAGGTCTCTCACCTTGTGTTTCCGCCGACCATCGGTTGTGTGAAGAAGTAGGAGGGCTTGCGTCCCTCAGGAAAGCCCCCATGCTCTCTGTGTGTAAATCCTGACTTTATAATGCTTGCGTCGAGTCTAAGTTCCAGCGGACTTCAATACGTTTCCTGTGCGGATCAAAAGTCGGGGATTAGGAAAGCCACCATGTCTGCTCTGGCTTTATAATGCTTGCGTGGACTCATCGCACTTTACTACGTTTTGTGTGGATGTACGGGGTTTGTTTCTATCGGGAAGCTTCCATGGATACATCTTAACTTTACGATGCGATATAAGGCACCAAGATCCTAAGTCTCATCAGAATTTATGATTCCTTGGATCAGGTTTGTGAAGGAAGGGCTTTGTTTCTCTAGTAAAGCCTAGATGGCTGCCCAGTACAAGTGCCATGAATTAGAGCTAGTAATATTTTAAAAGATTTGAATGTGTCCGTGTTGATAAGAAGCTTCTATAAATCATATAAATCTTGGCCGGAACTGTGTCTACTTTAGCATGGCATTGCAAAATTACGTAGATATAGGAGCCGCCTTTGTGAATTGGGAGTTTCCATGCCGTTGATTACTTTAAAGGTAAAGCTAAAGCAAACCGATTTCTACTTGGAAGGAGGCATCAATGTCTTCATGTCTTCTTAGACATTATAGTCATTTCTGTACTAGATGAGAAGGTTGCATTGCCAGAACATCCGCAGCAGTAATAACATTTCCTGAAACTGGGCTAATTACATAATTTGAAAAAAGGAGTATGCGTTGTTTCTGAAAATCAGAGGCCGGACTGGATACCCATGGTTTTCTAAATCTTTCCTTTAATTTTAATCCATGCTCTTAGTGAGGATCATATATTCTATCCCTTACAATCGGCAATAACGTTGATATTTGAATCCAGGCTAAACCCAGATAGCATTGCTGATATTAATAATGCGTTGGATGAGGTATTCACTGCTTCTTTCTTAGTTTCCATTTCTATCATTTTCAATTCCCGAATTTGATCAAATGAGCTTCTGACAGGTTGAGAAGGACTCGAGTGCATCAGCTCTGCTTACCACCAATGAGGTTCTCATCTATGAAACTTTTACGTGATGATTAGAAGTCGTAGAAAAGGGAGCTTCTCTTTATGAAACTTCATGTGATGACTAGAAATCATAGGGAAGATTCAACCTCCTAGTTATAATAAGATTTTAACCTATACGATGTGATGCTAAATAAGGAAAAATGCTGTACCCATTAAAATGATAAAAATATACGTCTTGTTTATTTTCAATCTTTACCTCAATCAAGTAAACTCTCTGTTCGCTGATATCCCCACAGTATGCCTCATAATTGGAAACCATTGTGTCTCATGAATAAATATGACGGGTTATATTTCATTACCTTATGCAGGGGAAGTTCTTTTCCAATGGACTTGATCTTCAATATCTTAAAAACAACCCAGACAAGCATACTGTAAGAATATGAATGCTCAGCATTTACTGTGCAAAATGAAATCGTGCTGTTTGACGTGCAATATGACTCATTTTGTTGTTTGTTGGGTCATGTTCTTCATCACAGTTACTTATTACTCTTTTCCACAAATTATTACAAAGGATCCTTTGCTTCCCAATCCCTACAGTCGCAGCGATCTGGTATGGTTTTGAAACTTATTCAGAAGTTGTCTTATTCTTACAGTTAACTTCTTGCTGCACCTTGTAATAGTTTCCATTTATTCTCTATATTTAGAAATGCGAGGTTATTGTGTTGAAAAATGAGGATGAAGATGAGAGGAGAGAGGAGAAAAGGAAAAACCTTGTTCTAGAGTAGTGAAGCAAAAACATTTGAGGATATGTGCAAGTCGAGGGTGACCACCAGCTTCTCGGGCAAGAAAATATCAAGGATTATGCTACAGATTTAGTAATTTTTAAACAAGTTGCCAAAGAGGAAGCCCTCGTACTCTCAAACCCTCGACCAAGCCTTTACTCTCTCATACCCTTATATTCTTTGACTCTTGGAATCATATTCTTGTGATCAAGCATGATATATCTAAAAAAAGCATTTCTTGGTGTTGGCAATCTATTATTCTTATGACAAATCTGAATAATTAAACTTATTGATGCATGTTGTGATGAATGGGAGACTATATTTGCATATGCAAATTCCCATCTTCTTTGGAAATTTCAATAATAGTTACTTGATTTGTTGTATGATCCTCAATATTTTCCTGTCCAAGACCTTAATGGTCTTGCCTTGACTTTCACATATCCTTATTATTGTTTTCCACAACATCAAAACTGTTGTAGATTATTCATGTGTTGTAGGTATATTTTTGTGTCAGCATATCTTAATTCAAAATTGAGCCATGTTGTTAATGTACACTTGATGAATTGATTTATATCTAATACAGTGGCCATGCAACTGCTGGGGGCTGCATGATAGCCTTAGCACATGACTATCGATACATGCGAAGTGACAGGGGCTTTATTTTCTTAAATGAGGTAGTGATTCATTTTCTATATTTTCTTGCTTTTGAACCATCACCCACAAGTTCTCTATTTTCATGATTGACATCGTGAAACTTACAAATTCCTACAGTCTCTGGTCAGCCCTAGTGTCTACTGCATGTCTGCGTGGTATCTATAGGGGAGATAGGTTTAGGAAGCAATTTAACAGATTGCCATTGGAAAACAATTTTTGATACTGGTTTGCACTGGTATGACCAGCTCTTCAATACAGAGCACACGTCATTTGAAGCATTTTGTGCAACATTCTGTGAAATGTTATCCTGTAGAATATCAGTTCAGGAATCCTATTGACAATTCTTCTCGATCCATCAGCATCCTGAAGATACCGTCCTGACATTTATCATCCGCTCCCAACAGTGGCTGTGCCTGTTACCTGGAGAGCTGGCAAGTTCATTCCCAAATTGAGGAACTGAACAGAACCCAGGTTCAGTTCCAGGATTAGTGCAATGACGTATCCCAATGTGTCATGACCCCATCCTGGCCATGGACCACCATTTAAGACATGGAGAGCTTTTGCATTCACACCCTTAGTCAATGAATCTCCCTTTAAGCTGCAGACTTGTATTCTTCTTAATCCTACTGACTACAGTATGCATGTTCCTATTTCCTGTTGTAAAACCATACTGAAGGTGGTGATCAAGCTTCCTTTAACAGTCGGTATGAATGCAATTATCAAAAGTAAGCTACCTGTCCAAACCTATCATGAAGCAGTATTGTCAGGGTGAGCACTTCCTTTTTCATTGCACCTCTCTGAAACCAATTTGATTTGAGGAATTCTCGACGATAATCTATTTTTGTTCAGCCATCGATATGGTGGAACATCTGCAGCAGCTGCTGGTATTGTAAGTAAGGCGTTGCCTGATGTACCTTCCACCATAGAAGTGGCCTCTAATCAAGGTGTGTTAGATGTCTATATTTATATTAAAAAATACATCACATATTTGGGGGATAAAATTTCTAATATAAGGATGTTGGTTGCACAGCATCTGAGTTGGCTGCTAAAGGTTTTGATCGTAGTGTCTACAAGGCTTTGAAGGTATTTATTTTTAACCTGTGATTACAAGTTCACAATTTGCAATTGGCTAATTAGCATATGATGGTTGAAAAAAAAGAATTGGCGATTTAAATTTCCAAATGTTCTTCTGTAAGAATGAAAATGAACTGCTGCATGAGCTAATGAAAACAAAATATAGTTATAAATGAACACCCGGATGTTCTCAAAAGTCAAAAGAGTGGACCATGTCACCTTTTTCATGAGTAGCCTATATAAGAATGACACGCTAGAAAGATATCTATAATGCATTCATTGCCTTTGATTTACTTGGAATGAAGGAGTTTGGGGCATGATGTGATGCACCATATTCGCCAAATCTTACAACCTGATGGTAATGAGGTGAGACACCCTGAATAGGCGAGTCAGAGAAAGAAATTTATATTAATGTCTTCGTTGAGGAGGTCAAAATTACCTGAGGAAAATACAACCTCAAGTGTTTCCATGCCTCTAAGATTTAACTACATATAAGATCTCAGCAAACGTACAATATCTAAGAACACGTGATCATGTGCCTAGATCGTCTGAAGATTTTGTGGTCGTCCTAGGAAAGATCTCTAAAACGAGGGAGGCACCTTCGGTGCTTTGTGATAATGGCCTTTATTTGTCAATGACATGGATGGCGAGGCTGTGGCTCTGTTGCTCATCGCCGATATGCGCAAAACATTTTGATTTCTTGATCAATGATAACACCTTTTGATTCCCCTTGGGGAAGAAATTGCCAGACTAAAGAAATTTGTTATTGTTCTTCTGACCAATTCTGGTTTTGGCCTTTTTGAGACATTGTTTGATTTGATACCAGTTGATAGTGTGCAAAGGTCAAAATAGTCCTACAGACCCAAATGTGAGATAGTTAAACTAGCATGAATATCCTGCAATAACTGAAGGCAAGAATTACAGCGAGGACAAATCAAAGTTTACATGATGCGAGCTCTTGGGGCCTTTATGTTTTTGCAAGGAAATATCAGCATTAGAAGGTTAGAAATCTGCCAGCACATTCCATCAAAACCAGAATAAATACAGAATAGGTTGCCACTATATACTGAGGGTATATTGGAAATATAGTTGGTAAGTATGGTTATTGTCCCTTCAGTGTGGCAAGTCATAATAAAAAAATCCTGGTAGGTGAGTGTTACGAGCATAACCATTCACTGACCCTTAGTGTGAACACTATGATATATAGGCCATTCACCCTTTCATTATTTAATGAACTAGCCCACCAATAGCTGACCCTTAGTGTGAACAGTATGGTATAGAGGTTAGTGAATGTTTACGCTCATAACAGTAACTATATAATGCTGATGTTGTGACTTTGATAGGCAGTTTCTGAGAGTTTTGTGATCTCTTGAAATAAGACCAGGTCATCTTCTTGTATTGATATGTTTGTGCGTCCATAAAACATGCCGTTATATGATTATTTCGTTATCAGAATCAAGAACCACGGGTCCTTAGGCATACCGAGCTCACTGCATAGGGTTCCTTGACGTTGTCAGTAACTGGTATATTTTCAGTCTGTGTGTTAGATAGTTCAGTTATACTTTGAAGTTCAGAGCACCATAAATACTGCACTACTTCCAATGTACGTATCATGTCTGATCACAGAATCCCTACAATTTCACTTACCTCGTACAAGCATTTTCGTATCGTCCCTATTAAGTATCTCATGATTGACTTGACAGCATCTCCATTTGTTTTGGAAGGTTAACCAATCTAGATTTCCAAATGCAAAGCTTATTTTTTTGAGTGAGAATGGATTTGAGGACATTATGACAAAAATCGTCACTGGATGTGGTTTACCATTTCTCCGTTTCTCTGTGTTCTTAGATTCTTCAAAGGAAAACTCTATTCTGTTAATATTTTGGAAATGAGATGGCTTGCACTCTGCAATTGATGGTCCTATCACTATCCTGCTCGTGCATTTTTGTAGTGGTTTTAATTGACATTAAATTCATGTAGATGAATGGTAGGACCACATGCAAAAAATGGACGAGCAGGATTTTGGGAACTTTTGTGATTCGTACCTCTACCTTTTGCAATCTGGAGTGATTCTTTATTATATTGTTTGACTCATGAGCCATATTGACCTTTTAAGAAACGTTTAATAGATCTCTCAAGCAACCTGTTCCCTTTGGAATTAACGGCAACATCATCCTTTTATCAGGAAGGCCCTAGAATAGGTGTATTAATGTTGTGAAGGTAAATAACCCGACATTACCTACTATAACCTACCTATTCACCTATTTAATTCATTGTCTGTAGGAAGCTCTAGAACATGTATAAATAGAAACAAATTAACATGGGTGATCAGGGAATCTCCTTAATGGTGAATTGACTACCGCTTATTGCTTGAAGAATAGACTATTGTTTATCTGCGAATTGCAGGACGAGATGTTTAAATTTGAAACTGAAGCCCTGTTACGTGGAGGACTGGAAGGAGTGCCCGAGAGATTGGGTAATCTGGCTGCCCGACTCTAGTAACTATATTTAGGAGAGAATGATGTCATGGATGAAGAGGGATGCGGGGGGTGTTTTTCCCCTTGATCGAGTGCATACTAATTAATGGGCATGAACTTGATGTTTCAGTTGATTGATTTCTGTAAGTCATTTGCTTTGCGTGTATAAACTATGGATATGATACATATGAAGGAAATTTGTAAATCTTTCTGATTACGTTGTTAACTTGTGAGTCGAGTTATTGAGCGCCATCTCTCTATGAATGCCGAGGGATCCAAGCAGAGATTTTCTGTGATGAAATCGGAAAACACAAGTACCAAGGGGAGGAAGAACAATAGAGCACATTTTTATAGCGATATGTTTGGCGATGTTCGAGGAAGCGCAGGATGGAGAGAGCGCTGGCGATGAAACAATGTGGAGGACTTGCATTAAAAAGCTATGTTCTGGGCATAAGCTAAACTTGGCTTGGGAGTAAGGGTAGAGCTTTGTTGGGCATGGGAAAAGCATGTACGTCAATGCCCGGTTGTTCCACAGAGCTCGAGCAAGATCATCATTGTACAGATTGTGAAGAAGACATCTAGCGACATATCAAGCCGCATGCCTTGGTGGTGATGGTGATTATGATGGTGATGATGGTGGTGGTGATGGTGGTGATGATGGTGGTGATGATGGTGGTGCTTGATTTGTGTGAAAAATCAGCACATTCTCCCACCCACATCCATTATCAACACACACTCCCATCGATGCCTTTGCACGACCTCAATCCGCTTCTTCAATTCAGCGATCTATGTTCTCGATTGTATGACTGTGTAAGTGTTCCTCTCGGCAATGATCTATGTGCGGTAAAATCCCCCGTTTGCATGCTCTCGTTCTTGAAGGTAGTGCGAGTTAATGAAGTAAGTTGTAATGTGTTTTTTGTTACTCCATCTTAACCCATTACTCTTACCATCACTTCGGTGAAGAGCTCTCTATGCGTAGTTGGACATTAATCAATAAAATGCAAACATGGGCATCGGAAGCCTAGAAATTTGAGGAAGGGCTTTCTTTAATAGCTATAGTTGGTCTTGCAACAGATGCCACGATCATGGCTTATGGGTGCAGAGATCATCTAAGATAATACAGACATGCTTCGTCATCACCGTCGATCCTCATCCTCATCATTGACCATGGATGGCATGTTCCCTCACGCATGGTCAGATGCGTCAAACGAAACGATGGATATGGCATTGTGTTTGATGGGGTCGAGAAAAAAAGAAGAAGAAAAATAACAAGCAGACAGACAGGCAAGCAAGCAGGTAGGCCATTTGGGAAGCCTCCGATGTCCGATGATGCCTCCTCAAAAGATGAGAACATTTGAGAAGTTTAAGGCAAAGTGTTTTGTCCAAGGTAATAGAATGGATTGGGGTGTGTGTGTGTGTGTGTGTGTGTGTGTGTGTTCGCATGTGAATGGCCCCTTCATGTACATGTACTTGGGGTAGTCTGAGATATGGCTCTTCTTGCTTGATGAAATGGGAAGGTAATATGAAAGCTTGGTTCTCTTATAGCTATTTGTGTTGTCTTGTTATTACTTGATTTGTGTGTCAAAGTAAATCGATTCGAGCTTATTACTGTTACTTAATAAAGTGTAGTGTTAATTTTTTGTGTGATTCCTCTCCTGTCGAGTATTTACTGCCAACCATTCCTTTGGTAAAGATTATCCGACCGATAAACAAGCAACATGGTTAACATAATTTGTCAATACTATTGACAAAGTAGCAAAATGTCAGCATTGCCGATGCTAAACTGAAATCTCATGTCATCAATAATGTTGACAATAATCCCTAGGGCTACAAATTATCACTTGTATTTGCTGAGAATGATGATCGATGGTAAGATTATTCGTTGATATTATCATTAGTTTTTGCAAACATGAACCGTCAGTAACATTGATGAATCAACCATTGTTGGATTCTTTGTTATTATTGATAAATGTTTAGGTAAACCTTAGCTAACTAAGATTTATCAAATTACAAGGAAACATGATGTACAAGAGTGTTAGAGACTTGTGTTGAACCACAATGGTTCACACACCTTGTTGATTGTACCTGTACCATGCTCGCCATGTGACTATGATGTATGGTTGCCATGTGATTTGCATGCATTGTTTTCACTTGGTGGCTCCGATGATGAGAACAAGGTCTGCATGCATTTGTTTGTTATTCAAAATATTTATCAAAAAGTAAGATAATTTTGTAGATAGGTTCTTAGCTTTTATATGAACCCATAATGGTTTGAGCATGTACAAAACCCATTTTTTGCTCCTACTTTGATGATGAGTTCTACAAGCCCAATGCAAGAGCTAGAACTTTGTTACATAAGATAAAGATAAATGGGATGTATAAATGTACGTGTGGATGTTTATAATGTTGCATGTGTGTATGCATATACAAATAAATATAGATACCCACACGAATAACATATACACATGAATATGTACAAGACAAACAAACAATAAGAATATCACACATTAATAAGCAAAAAGACAATGAGGGTTGCTTAAGCTCTTCATTTATCTTTGAAGTTCTTAGCTCTCCAAGTAAGAAGAAGAAGCAAAAGATGTATATGTTCTCATTGAGAACAAAAAACTTTAAAAATGTATACCTAATTTTAAATTTTAAATTATATTTTTTATTTTAGATTACTTTTCCTTAAAAGATTTTAAAGTTGTTCAATTGACAATAACAGATGGGACTACTAATGTTATTAGAGTTATTAGCTCGATGGAGAAGATGAGATTAAAGTTCTTAAGACTTGTTTAACTTATTTTTCAATTAGTGTAGACAATTGATTATTTTTTAACCCAATTCACCAAAGTTTGCCTAACAATGTTTTTTCTCAACAGTATATAAAGGAATTCGATGACATTTTACAACTTATATCAATTTCCCTTGAAATAAGGTCGCCATTAATTGTTTAAATAGGATTTGAAATTGGTGTTGTTACTATTGAAGTATATGTTTGGTCTAATTGCCTAGGCCACAAGAGTTATTTTCGCTTTAAATGTTATTCGAACAATCAATTATCACATCATATGACTATTAATCGTTTGTCGGTTAAGATATTTATATTAATTACAAGATACACTTAATTTAAGAATCTTAAAAATTTTGACCATATAACATACTACTTTTTTATTGGCAAATTGATTTTTGTCATATTTATCAAGCTTTGGGATGTTGAACCTTCTTGTTGAAGAAATAATAAATTCAAGTAGTTTGTTGTTTGTTGACAAAATGTGGTTATACTAATGGTCTCCATTGTGATTAGAATAATTTAGTTAAATGTTTAATATTCAGCTGAAACTATTATGGTCGAAACTCACAAACAATGATGAACTCAAAATACAAGAGGAAAATAAGGAAGCAAAGCTTAGCGTTAAACCAGAATAGTTTACTACTAAACACACTTGGTTGTTTATATTAATCTTCATGCATAATACTCGCTTTATGACAATAACATATAATTGTTCCGTGATTTGTGGTTTTCCACTTGGTCACTTGCGATGAAAACAAATGTTACAAGTCATTTGGCAAAGTAAACACAATTATCACATAGAATATGTATGATAATATTATTATAATAATCTAATAACTATTATGTTGAATAATATACATTTTTAGATAAGATCTTAGCCTTTATATAAAAAGGTCATAGTTTGAGCTTTTACGCAAGAAAAGTTTGTGTAGGCACTAATGATAAGTAAATTAGAAAAATATTATCTCAACAACACAAGAAACAATAAAGATGTTGTAAAGAAATAGAAGATCGAGTGTGCTTGTGAATATAGAAACTTATTTGTGAATAAAAAAGAAGAGGACAAACATGGAACTGGTTAAGAACCAAGAATACATGAGGGGGATAATAACTAAAATATTTGGGAGAAAGAGCTATAACATAATATGATACAATTACAATATTAAATGTGATTGATAAAATAAGTAGTTTTTGTATTTATATACATTTATGCAAAAGAATAGCTAAGATTATTTTTACTTACAATAAATAAAGAACTATGGCGTAGAGACTAAATCTAAACTGTATACATGTATTTACTACTTATTATATCTAATTAGTTGTATATTCTCACTAGCTCTGGATTCTTTGTAAACTGATCTTAAGTCAATACATTTGGGGTTGATTGTGTTGACACTTCCCATTAATTTTGTTCTCTGAGATTTATGTGTGTAATGCGTTGAGTTAGTTCAATTTCATTTATAATATTTACCTGCTTTGATTAGGAAATCATATGTTGATCAAAATTTTATCCTTAAATTATTTTTGGGGAGTTGAATTGAAATTATCTTATTTGTACTAGGTCGTTAAAGGTTCTGGGAGTCAAGCTAATATGTTAGCCTCCTTTGTTCACTTTCCATTTTTACTCACCGATATAGGTATAGAGTTAGTGCAGAACCACCATCAAGCTTATCCCTCCTTTCTTTATAGTTTTTTCTTTCCTTGAATGACAATTACTTTGTCTCTTTTTTCTTAGGAGTTCCAGCAATTAATGTTACTACAAGCTGCGTCAAGTTGTATTCCCAAATATTGAGCTATCGTTGATCTTACTCTAGTTATCTTAATTTTTCACCATTATTATGTTATATATCTTACTCCCTCTCAAGCTCAAAATGTCATAAGATGAAAACAAGGCTTTCCAAGAAGTATTTTAATTGCCCCTCAAGCCTTAGCGAATATGTAGCTATTTGGTTATTTGTGCCGACATATAAGATGTTGATGATACCTCTTAATATTGGTTCTCAAATATAGTGATAATGCACTTCAATGTGTTTGGTCTAGTTATGAATCACTGCTTGACATGCTGAGGTTGTCAAAACAAATTGGTCTTGGCTCATCAATTAACTGATTCAAATCCCACAACAGTCCTTTTAGACGTATAGCTTTGCATGTAACTATTTATCCTAATTTCCAGCATTATTGTGTTTAATAGTACCCTCGCTTAAGCTCGGAATGTCAAATGAGTAGACCACAGGTTTTCAAAAAATATCATAGTTTGTCAATGCCCAAAGCCTTAGTGAATATCGTAATCATTACCTGATAGGGTGATTCACAAAAATCTATATTTAACTTCACAGTTTAGTCCAAGATGCGAGATAGATTTGCAATTAGTAATATCAAACTTTCAAGTTCAACTCATAGTAGAATAGCGCAAGTCATCCAAATCTTTCATCTTGAACTTCTTGGACTGCATCATGCTAGTCTTTTGCATCTTAAAAAGGTCATATTCATCGATGACTAGGGCATCAACATATAAGATAACGAGAAATGAGCTTTAAGCATTATTTCGAATTGATGCGTTGTCCAATTTTAATATCCAAAAATAAGTCTTTTGAAGGTCACTGTCTCAAGGCTTGCTTTAGACCATAGATTGTAATATTTCCATTTGCCAAAATATCAAACGCAAAATTAAAAATTATAAATGAATGCGAATATTTTAGTATAATAATGTGTTTTTAAGTTTTTAATTTATGTCAAAATGTAGCCTAGTAGTAAGGTAGAAATGTTTTATATTATGAGCTTAGGTTCAAATCTTAATTATTTTTATTATATATTTTCATTTTATTTAATTTAGATTTATTAAGTATGTTTTATTTTATATATTTCATTTAAAAAAATTAATGGTTTATTTTACACTTTTGACCTTTTTTCATTTTTAAGTAATACTTTTAAACTCAAATATGAACACATGAATGTATTCTTGAGTAAAATCTATGCTTTAGACCATATAATAATAATTACTTTAATTGGAAAACAGCTTTCAAATCTTGGGATATTTATACTTCTTCCCCAAGCCCACCTTGAAAGAAAAAAAAAATACATCTATTTGATGCAGATCGCACCTTTTTTTGCTGTCAAGAGCATCCTTATTATTGTTATCTTTGTTACTTGAACAAAGCTTTCTTTATAATCGAAGTTGTAGGTCTACATATAACCCTTAATAGCTAACCGAGTTCATTGATAATACCATTACCATGGTGTTTGATCTTGTACATCCTGTGATAAAACTATTGGCTTCTAGTTGAACTTAGATATTGACATTAGATCTCATGTGCCATTAATGGGCACATGAATCTACTCTATCATTGCCTCGATCTATCGTGGATCTTGGGCAGCTTTGGTATAAGATCTAGTTTCTTAGTATCTTGCGACCTTCATCGTGAACATATAAGAATTCATCATGTACTTATAATGGAATTGTATACAACAACGTTTCTTACTCTCCTTCTAGAGTTGAAGTGTCCTTGTGATAGAATCTCCATAAGCCTTTGATAATTGATCAAACTAATGTATTCAAATTTGTGTGAAATCCTAATTTTTGGCACTCTTGTATAAAGTCTATTTTCCCTTGTTTTTTCTCACGAGTCAATACCATTTGGTCAATGTAAAAGAACATAGACTTCCTTCTTGGTTAACACCCAAGATGACTTTTCATCTTTTGCATTCTCAAGCTTTCTGGGCATTCCTCCTTTCATCTTTTGAATTTTGGATCTACCTTTCTAGCAGGTTTTATTATGAATATGTACATATGCGATGCTATTGAACACCTTACATGCAGACTACTTGACTTTTTCCCAAAATATTTCTTTAAAGGAGACAAGTGGTATGGACTCCTCATCGATTGATGAGATAAATGTTAAATATTCTAGCCACATGTATTTACATAATAGTTTGTATGTATGTGTGTGTGTGTGTGAGTGAGTGTGTGTGTTGTGTATGTGAAAGGGGCAAATAGGTTAAGTGATACCCAAAGGCTAAGTTTTACCTTAAATGTAAAATGTTCCTTTCATTTTAAAAGAAACAAACCTTAGAAATGAGGGAAAGCCTTTTGTGTATAAAAAGGTTCCATTGTGAAAGGTGAAAGACACACTCCTAGAGAAACTTTTTTTTTTAACACTCTTCTTCACACATCCCTCTTGGGGACTCTCTTTGGAGGAAGTAGCTCTACTTCTGCTCCTCATCTTGTGTCAAGGAGGCGGGACCGCAAGCATCACCATCCTCAACATCTCTTGTGGTTTGTGAGTTGTTTTTTATGTTCTTGCTTTGTGTTACCTATTATAGAGTGTTTCTAAATACACTTTAACTTTCCTTGTTGTATCATTCTTTCTTTGATAGTGGAAGAGTTTTGAATACGTCCCGTGGTTTTTCCTCTCATTTTGAGAGGTTTCCGCATTAAAATTTTAATGTCTTGTTTGCGTCATTTTACTTTACCTCCCACTATTACCTTCTCGTCCTTCTCAATCAATCTTTCTTTCTTTCTTTCTTTTTATCTCCCTCTCTCCCTCATTTCCCAACAATAAATGGACTTCACAACTACCTCTGCCCAATATGTGGGTCTTCGACATGTTTTTCTCCTTCATCATGCATGGCTCAAGCCATCTGAAGATTTATTTGATTCTTCCGCTCTCTAACAATACCGACAGAAGAATTCTCGACAAGTCTTCTTCCTTTGGAGATATATTGCACCCTGCCTAAAAACTATAATGTTTTCTTGGCTAGTTGTGGTTCAATCTTGGCCGCCCATAGCTGAGGAGCAAGGTTGGCTTTAAAACTTGAAATTTGAACAAGATCAAATTTGGAGGTAAGAAGAACTCGCGTTTCCGTTATCCTCGGACAAAATTCCATGACTTTCATGCTTAAGTACGCACCCATTTAGGTATGCATCCCACGTAAGTTCACAATATAAGTCTCAAAAACCAAGATCAACTTTTACAAAAAACATATAAAATTTGGATTGAACTATATTGAGAAAACATAGAAAAGAAACTATCTCTAGTATATATTGATAGAACATAATAAAATCTCAAGTTAACATGATATATTCCATTGAAATTCAGGTACCAAAAAATTTCATCAATTTTGAAAGAAAGAGGTTGTAAAGGCAGTAGTAACGATTAAGGCCTTAGCTCCTGGCCTGTTCACACTTGAAAGACTTGCAGGGAAGTAGTAACGATTAAACCCATTCAATGTGAATGAATCGACTGATTGGATATTGATGTGGGAGTGATTCTTGTTCTTCTCCATCACAAGACAATGTGAATCATCGAGTTCTGCTAGCCTAAGATGCTCTCCCATCGAAAGCTGAATACGCCGTTCATCAGATTACCGGATTTGGGGGCGGGCGGGGCTGATTGTTCGTCCGCAGTGCGTGGAATCAACCGTTGGGACAAGAGGGATTGATTGGCATCGTGGTGTGTACGTAGATTTAGATTAGTTGTAGAGGGGTCGGGATTAGGAGAAGGGTTAGTGGGCTGATTAGCAACATGGGATTGATTTAAAGCTTTTTAATCAAGACCGAATGTTGAGTAAATTAAGAAACAAAGAAACAAGTATGTATATATGGGAAAATGATCGAGAAACGCCGAACAAATTTTTAATTACATTTTAACACCTAAAAATAAAAATTACCGATTAATGCCTAGATTAATCTCTCACTAGAAATTAACACACCATTATTGGATTAACACCAGATTAATTAGACTCTAAAGCACAGTACGGGAATTGAGTAGTAAACAACGGTAGGAAGTAGGAAGCGATTTGTAACTCGTAGCAGAGAGATTATGAATCAATGAACATGCGAAGGGACGGATGAGATTAGCAAGAGAGGATAGAATCGATAAGCGAGAAGAGATTAAGAATTAATCAATTGGCAATGAACGTAGGCCTTAATTTCCAATTTCCAATTTGAGCGGTCCTTACGATGAAATTAATAAACTTATTAAGAGTGTTTTTTTTTGGGTAGTTTTCCCTGGAGGGAGAGTTACCAGAAAAAAACGTCTAACAAAATTATAAATTATATTTTAACGCCTACTGGAATGAGAAAACACAGAGATTAATGCCTGATCTGATCTTCCACGAAGACTTAATTCCGTAAGTGTTGATTTTATTCCTAATCACTTCCCACTGATCGATCCGAGTCAATTCCCGCACAATAGTCAATTAACAGAAGCCGGTGCCGAAATCGTTTCGGAGCTGGTTAATCGATCGACATGTTGATTCGGGGGGCGTAAATCGAGCGAGGAGATTCGAGCGTCAATCGATCGAAGCGAATCCGATGCTAACGGAAGCTCACAAAAAGAATCGACGTGGTGTCGCGAATCGATCGGTTGCGCGTGGAACGCATAAACGACAGGGCGCTAATCGGCCGGGTTCAGTGGCGGCGTGGGTTAAAATGCAATTTATAAATTTGGTAATTTTCCCATATATACTGTTCGATATAAGTTAATCTGCAACTATGTGGCAGCAAACACCAAATATATATATATATGTGAATATATATGTATACAATGTATACAATGTACGTATACATACATATATATACAGGTATATACGTATATATGTATGAATGTATAGATGAATATACATCTACGTTATATATATATAGATATAGATATATAATGTGGAAAGGCTGTTTGTTGTAGGAGAAGACGGCGGCGGCGGCGGCGGCGGCGGCAACAACAACAGCAGCAGCCGCCATGGAAGCTTCGGCGGCGCAGCAGCTGCAGCTAGCATCATTGCCAGAACCTGCGCAGGCATCATCATCATCATCGCTCCAGCTCCTCCTCCTCCTCCAGCAGCAGCAGCTGCTGTTCCTCATGCCACAGCGGCCGCAGCAGCAGCAGAAGCTACGGTGGCGGCGGTGGCTATGGTGCTTGCAGCTGTGCTTCTTGTGGGCAATGGCGATGGCGGCGGCGGCGGCGGAGATGGAGATGGAGGGCGGCGGCGGCGGCGGCGGCGAGGAAGAAGAAGTGGCGGCGCTTCTGGAGCTGAAGGCGGGGCTGGAAGACCCACTGGGCCACCTGTCGGACTGGAAATGGCCGCCGCCATCGCCGTCGCCATCGCCGTCGCCGTCGTCTCCGCCATGGTGTGCCTGGAGCGGGGTCACCTGCAGCAGCAGCAGCAGATGGAGGAGAAGCTCCGGCTCCATGGCCATAAGCGTGACGGGCCTGGACCTCTCGCAGCGCAACCTGTCGGGCTCGCTCGCCGAGGCCGCCTTCCACGGCCTGCGCTCGCTCGCCTCCTTCAACGTCTCCTGCAACTCGCTCTCGGGTCCGCTGCCGCGCTCCCTCTTCAGCAGCAGCTGTCGTCCTCCACCATCGCCATCAGATTCGCCATCGCCATCAGATTCAGCATCGCCATCAGATTCGCCATCGCCATCAGATTCAGCATCGCCATCAGATTCAGCATCGCCACAACAACAGCAGCAAGAGCAAGAGCAAGAGCAGCAAGAGCAAGCGATGAGCCTCCTGGCTATGGTGGACGTGAGCCGCAACTTCTTCCAGGGAAGCTTCCCGGATCCTTCCGCCTGCGCTTCCTCCCTCCTCTTCCTCTCCGCCTACAGCAACAACTTCACGGGCCCGATTCCCAGCTCCATGTTCTCGCGCCTCCATAGCCTGCGCCACCTCGACCTCGGCGGCAGCTTCTTCTCCGGAAGCATCCCTTCCAACATCTCCTCCTCCTCCTCCGCCCTCACCTTCCTCCGCCTCTCCGGAAACCTGCTCTCCGGCTCCATTCCTGCTCCCCTGGGCTCCCTTCGCCTTCTCCAGCACCTCATCCTCGCCTACAACTCCTTCGGCGGCAGCTCCATCCCCGCGAGCCTGGGCAACCTCTCCAGCAGCCTCGTGTACCTGGACCTGTGCTGCTGCGATCTGTCGGGCGCGATCCCCCGCGAGCTCGCCAACCTCTCCTCCCTCACCACGCTCTTCCTCTACCGCAACAGGCTGACGGGGGCGATCCCCGCGGAGCTGTCGGGCATGTCCAGCCTAATGTCGCTCGACCTGTCGGTGAACGCGCTGTCGGGGCCGCTGCCGCAGCAGATCGGGGGGCTCCGCAACCTCACCCTCCTGAGCCTCATGTACAACGGCCTGAGCGGGGAGATCCCGCGGGGGATCGGCGAGCTCCCCAGCCTGCTGACGCTGCTCGTCTGGAACAATTCGTTCGTGGGGGGGATCCCCGAGGGGCTGGGCACCGCGTCGCCGCTGCAGTGGCTCGACGTCTCGTCCAACGCGCTGGAGGGCAGGCTGCCCGCGGGGCTGTGCCGCCGCGCCAGCCTGGCGAAGCTCATCGCCTTCTCCAACAGGCTGTCGGGGGCGATCCCCGCGGGGCTCGCGAGCTGCGCCGCGCTCGCGCGCGTGCGGATGCAAGGCAACCGGCTGTCGGGCGCGATCCCGGCGGGGCTCGCGGCGCTGCCGCGGTTCGCGCGCCTCAAACTCCCGCGCAACCGGCTCCCGGGAGCTCTCCCCGCCCACTCCTCTCCCCCTCTCGCCTACCTC
>JBBBWG010005424.1:0-28005 GCA_037176905.1 Azolla pinnata
CTAGTTGACTTGATTAACTAAATCCTATTAGCCTACTTCAGTCTTTCCTAGAGGTTGATCATTGATAATATCTAACAGCATCCAGGAATGTAAATCTATTCTCCATGTTTTGACCTAGCTCAATGTTCCTTTTATGTAGATGATGTGCCATTCATGAGCTACACTGATTCCATTAAGCGAAACGAAGTTGAAAATCCGCAAAGACATTCAATGGGGAAAGATGAGTTGAGGTATGCCACTTGATCTATAGAGAAAATTACTACTTGATCACATAAGTCACATTCATTACTCACACATTATCACCCTACATTGACTCTCTCAAAATGTCAAACAACAAGTGTGGTGATGTGCATTTCGAATTTTCTATCAGATTATAGGAATATTTTAGGACATATTTCCTAACTGGGTAGTCCATGAGATTGTGGGTAAGCATATGAACCAGCCTTCAAAGTATTGTCGAGGTCAGGAAATTCAGTACTACTATATTAAAGCTGACATTCAAACAAATTTTGAGATCACTGCCACTCTTCTGAGATGGGTTCGCTTGACAGCATTTACATTAACAAGCACTGCCCCAAGAACAATATCTTATGTTGGTACATGCTCTTCCTGATGTATTCAGTTAGAGGCATGGTTTTGTGGATATGAAGCCAAAGCCTTTGAACCATGGTTAAGTTTCATAATTTGCGACCAAATACTAAATGATATAGCAATACTAAAGCTGCCATTTTTGTGTTCTTTACAAAGCAAGTGTGGGATACTTATGTAGTTTGCTCCACACTAGCATCAAGTAAAGTGCGGCATGCTTATTGGCTTGGTATAATCGGTGGTAGCAATGACTGTTTACAACTTGGGATTGAGATAGTTGGGTATTGGCCTCAAAATTAGATCCCATTTTTAATGTAAATTTGAAGGTATATTTAATGATAACATAATGGCAAATAATTGAAACATTTAACTTACTCTCTTTTCACATTGGTCGTGTCTGTGCAGGATAACTGTGGGCACATGGAACGTGGGTGCGATAATGCCACCACCTAAATTGGATATGAAAGATTGGCTGGACTTGGATAATCCATCAGACATCTATGTTTTAGGGTATGTTTCAAAAACCAAACTGTGAAATTGAACTGCCTTATATATATGCTAATGTTGTTCTGAGTATAGATAATAGTACACCTAGACTTGATACGCCTCAAGTTTAACCGTAAACAAAGAGAGCAAAGAGTGAGAGAAGACGGAGTATGCAAAGACACATCCATTATGGAATTTCTATATTACTACGTTAAATGTCACAATTAGACTTGTGAAGAAGCAACTCATCCTCCTTGGATGTTTAATGTTAAACATCAAGATTTGAGTGAATGAATCATGATATTTCTTGAACAAATGGTGTAATTGGTTGAGAACTGGAAGTGGGTAGAGACTATTTGTTTGCTAAGAAACACGGTTACATCGATTGATATATGTTTACAGCTTCGAGGAGATTATACCTCTGAATGTGGGCAATGTCTTTGTTGCCGAAGATAGTGAGTGTGCCAACAGCTGAATGGCAAAACTTGATAAGGAAAACAGTCAACAGGCCAAAACCTAGAGAGAGTGCAAAATGTTGGAGTGCTCCGTTGTCTCCTTCTAAGAAGATGGCTTTAGATGCCATAGATGATTCGGAGATGGACACAGAATTGGTCGATGAGGAGACAAACTTCATACCTCCATTCTCATCACTAAAGGAAGGTGAAGATCAAGCTGACCTCGTTGGGGTCTATAGGAGGATGGAACGGATTAATCTCAGCAGCTCACGAGTAGACAGAGTCGTTTCAGAACCAATAAAATGGCCTCATGCTGACTCTACCCACAGCCCTGCATTTTCTGATGAGGGTTACTGCAACCAGCTACTATATTCAAGGGTGTCTGCAAAGACAAATCAGACTCGTTACGTCTGCGTTGCCAGCAAACAGATGGTTGGCATACATATCTCCATATGGGTGAAGAGAAAGCTGCGGCAATATATACAAAATCTGACAGTCTCCAGTGTTGGGCTCGGTATAATGGGATGCTTAGGAAACAAGGTATTTCCCCTCTCGACTTTCTGTTTGTCTCTGGAAATGCTGTATTAACTGCCTTGCCTCGATGGAGGGAAACTCAACAAGGTTACTTGTATCTCCTACAGGGGACCAATTTTTGTTTCATCTGTACCCACCTCACAGCTGGAGGCAAGGAAGGAGATGAGATGAGCTTCGGAGGAATGCTGATGTAACGGAAATATTGAGACGTACTCGTTTTCCTTCAACAAAGGACCATATTAAAGTCACAAAGACTATAATGCAGCATGAGTAAGTTTGTTTTGCATTTGCATATTCATGCAGTTTCACATGTATGCATGGCATGCCCA
Source organism: Azolla pinnata (assembly GCA_037176905.1). NCBI lineage: Eukaryota > Viridiplantae > Streptophyta > Polypodiopsida > Salviniales > Salviniaceae > Azolla > Azolla pinnata. Next base: position 2,393 of record JBBBWG010005424.1, read on the forward strand.
CACATGGATATTTTGGTAAGTTATATCTGTTGATATGTTTTTGCTGCAGCCAAGTTATCTGGTTTGGGGATCTCAACTATCGCTTAAATCTATCAGATAGTGATGTACGTTTTCTTCTGGCAAGAGAGGAATTGACAATTCTTCTTGCCAATGATCAGGTGAAATAGGACTGGTTGTTCAACAAGTATAAAGTCAGAACAGATTGCAATATGCTAAATGCGATTTTTCTCTTGTTTTGCTCCATTGAAATTAGCTTCGGAAGGAACTGTCACGAGGCCGTACATTCAGTGGGTGGCATGAAGGCAGCATATCATTTGCGCCCACGTACAAATATGAAATGAACTCCCATCATTACTCTGAACATAATGCAAAAGCAGGAGAGAAACGACGAACGCCTGCATGGTAAACCACTTTCCTCAGTTTTGTTTCGGTATTCTTATAGTTTGTCCTTCACACAATTTGTATTTCTTTTGTACTATGAATCTTTCCCATGACAGCTGAGGCATCAGGTGTTGAAATTCCAGGTGTGACTGCATTTTATGGCATGGGAGAGGATTACGCCTGTTGTCATATGGAAGGCAAGAATACACCCTTTCAGACCATCGACCAGTGATGGCCTCATTTATGGCAAAGGTACATTTGTTAACAACGCAAAACCTGACGAGACCAGTCTATTTTAAGATCGTCAAAGTAGTAGTCCAAGAACTCTTACTTGAGCCAGGGAACCCCATGAATGTCATTATGGTGCAGGCAGCCTTGCAAAGTGCGGCCATGTCAAGGATTACAGCCTATGGACAAATTTTTTGTTTTTGTTCTAAAGCTGTGGGCAAGATCTTGGTGGACGTCTTAATTATTTTATGTTAGAGGCACGTGAAAATAACAATTGTTGCGCGGATAAGGTGAAAGACAGACAGCTTTAAAGCGAGAGGACTTACCCATGTTTTACTAACATTGCAGATCTAAAGGTCATTGTTCAAATGCAGCAACCAAAGAAGGCTTGAAAGAAAATGTAAAGTCAAAGCTGAAGCTGAATCCAAGAAAAATGAAAGACCTCAGAAGCTAAAATCGTCGCTGAGCTCAAATGCAATTGCAGGGTAAAGCTGATCATGTGAATGAGAATGTCATAAGTAAAAGCCGGTTAAAGGCATGACAGTGCGAAGGAAGCCAAAAAAAAGAGGCAAGCAGAAGCAAATCTTTGTGCAACCTAATGAAAACTTCCCAGATCAGCACCCTGAAACATGAAAAGCAAGAGCATAAATGAAAAATTTAACAGCAAATGGAAAGAGCAGTTGGTGCAGAACCACCAGTCAAAGCAAGCCTACCTTCTTTGACCTAAGGGTATTCATTTGACTGACAAATCATCCATCCTTGATGATTACGGACTGTAACCAGCTGAGAGCTTATAAACGGTGCAGTGCATTGCTATGTAATGGTGGAGAAGACTACTCATTACTTATATATTTGTAACTCCTTAACACAAAGCTTTTATTGAATAAAAAATAAAAACCATTGCTGTTAATGGTCGGAGTACTGAATCATGTGTCCAGTGACCTTGCATCTCTCATTCCAAATTTCTGCATTGCAATGTCTTTGCTTAAGGCTGTCATTTACAAAATCGATATGATTGATTTGATGTCTTTCCGATTCGATTTCATCTCTTTTAGTTGTCAGTGGTGATGCTCAGTTGATCTTACAATATGGACTATTCTCTATTGCTTCCTAACAGTTGAAATCCAACATTCATATTTTGTTGACTGCCTTGGTTGCATCTATGCATTCAGTTAAGCTTGTCTTACATTACTTACAAATTTAAAATGATCAGATTGTGTCTAATTTCATAGTAGTTGAGTTAGCTGCTATTGCATGTATATATATGCATTTGGTTCTATAGATCGTATGTTCCATCTTTCCATATAAATTGTGGAGAATCAATGCATAGGTAGTAAAGGAAACGCTGTAGATGGCAAGGGTTTGAAAGATTTTTCATCATCCAATTTCTCACTTCTTATGTTTGCAAGAGAGTTGTTTCTCGCTCCCATATCAGGAAGTTGTGCTTCACTAGAGATTTTCCCATAGTCTTGGGGTTTTGACCTCCAAATGTGAGCACGTAGTCCAAATGTTGACTTCCAAGTGTCTAATTGTTATAGTCTCATCTATTCTATTGTTCTAAAGCATTGATTTGGGATTGGCTGGCGAAACACTTGATAACATTTACTCAACTCAGAGTCGCTATTCCATATTTCGAGCTGTTTTTCAATGATGAGCTTTTTGGAAGTCTACCGAGTGTCAGTAACAATCACATAAACTCTTCCTACTTCTCCGACTTGGAAGACTTGCATCATAACATTCGTGAAGAATTTTTTTCTCGCCCTTTAGTCATCCTAAACAAAAAAAAAACTTTTTACTATTCTAAAGAAAATTGTTTGAATCTTTGATGTCATGTTATTATTTATAACATCTTTCATAGGTTCAGCTTTGTCCACTATTGTAAGATATAACTGTCGTCAAAGTATTTCTTTCTAAAGAGATCTAAAGTTTCAAATATTGTTTCTCTAAAACCAAGTATGTTTATTTCTAATACAACTGAGAACATCTATAACAATGTTTATAGAACCCTTGCAATGTTATATAAAAAAATCAAAATTTTGAATGAGTTCTACTCATCGAACCCATCTAAGTTTCACGATGGACAAGATCTTGTTAGTTACAGTAAGTACTGAAAAAAATTGATGGTCCGTTTGACCAATGCAAGCCTCTTTGTCCAAGATAAAATTAAATGCTAACATTTGTCCCCTTGAAGAAATTACAATGCCACTCCTTGTATTCTAGAAAATTTATTATTCTAATGAATCATAAATCCTTACAAGACCTCTCAAAAGCATCTCGCGGGACAGAAAATAAGATGGACAAAGTCTTCGATTTCAAGACTGTATAAAGAAAAAAGGGCAGTAATCTGTTTGTACAATGGATGCCTTGGTAGTATTTGTGAAACTTGATGTCCATCCAAGAAATAGAACAAACTCCTCTGGTGAGACTGAGGTCTGTTTGTTAGATTCTGTGTGATCAACTTCTGAGGTATCATATACGATAATACTTTGTGGTAACAGGACAAAATATGTTCTTTTATACTCATTTTCAGTGTTTTGCTCAAGGGCAATTGGTATGACTAAGCATCCTTAATCAAAATTTCTCTCTCTAACCTTCTCTTTTTATTGCTCATCATTAGTAGAACAATAATACCATGTGAAGGGCGTCAATGGTTCTAACTAGTATATATACAAGCCAACTCTCATATTACAAAAGCTTTACAATCCTGGAAGATGGTTTGCTGAAGTAGTTTCAAATGTACATTCCAAAGATGTTTCCAACCTCCCCATTTCGAAGACTATATTCTTGCCTTCAAATGTACATTTCTGAAGGGGGGGCCTGACAGAAAGCAGCAAGCTCATTGCATACCCATAATTTTTCCTCAACTTTTCACATGGAGTCCTTTGATCATATCAGAAATTCCTCTTTTACATCTGGAATCGCTCGGAGATGAAATTGGCCTTCGTGATGGAATTCACCTCACGAAACTGTGTTGCCTATTGCAGAAAAGTCACAGAAACTCTTCCTTGGCTATGCACTGATCATCAATATATCAGTACACTTTGTTCTTATCCGTAGTTCCATTGCTAGTATAGGTCATCCCATCCCCTTGCTGATAGTGCAAGCAATTATCAGAGCACCATGCAAGAACGTGATTCTTTGCCAGGAGCAAAATTTCTAGGCATTGACCAGAGATGTGTACCCCGATGCAAGATAGCTATCATACATACAAAATCCATCCAGTGATCCTACAAGTCAAATCTGCATCCTCTAATGGATCCAATCTTTTTTGCATGCTCTTGCATGCCATTAGCTGCATAAATGCTGGCCATTATGGTATAAGCAGATGGAAGATTCCCATCTGTTTGCAGTGCTCGATCGAATGCCAGTTCCCCCAGCTTAACATTACCCCATTTCTTGCAAGCACCCAACAATGCAAGCCAAGGTGAAGGGTCATCAGAAGATGGCATCTCCTTGATCACGGACATTGCTTTGTCTAATTGCCCAGCACAGCCAAAACCCACCACCATGCAAGTATGATGCTCTAATTTTGGGGCAATTCCATACTGTATATTCATAGTCTCATAATACATTCGGCCTACATCCAATATACCAGACCGAGCGCATGCATTTAAAACGCATATGAAAGATACTGCATCTGGGGAGACGCCCTCCTTTTCCATCTCCATGAAACAGGCGAGCGCTTCATAGCCTTGTCCTTCTTGAGCATATCCTGCAATCAGCGTTGACCATGAGATGGTGTCCCGTATTCGAAGCTGTTTCAGAAGCTCTCTTGCTTTTGGAAGCATTCCACATTTAGCATACATATCCACCAAAGATGTGGCAAGCTCGACACTTTTGTCCGGCCAGCACTGACTCATGATTTCGTCGTGGATCTGTTTCCCAGTGTCTATGAACCCTGTGCTACCACAGGCCTTGAGGATAAAAACGAAGGTGACTTCATTCGGAGAGATGCCCTCTCCTTGCATCTGGACATAGCAGTTCAATGCTTCATGGCCTTGCTCATGCTTGGCATATCCTTCGATTACTGTATTCCATGAGACTACATTTCGAACAGGAAGGCCTTCGAGCACTTGATGTGCCCTCGTGATCATACCGCACTTGGAATACATAGAGATCAAGGCGTTGCCAAGGCTAATATTACTCTGGAGCAAACCCATGTTCACAATCCTTTTCTCAAGTTCTTCACCCTCATTAATGGCACCTATGCTAGCGCATGCTGTTAGGATACAAGTAAAGGTGACCTCATCAGGAAAGAGACCCTCCCTTTGCATCCTTGCAAAGCAGTCGAGTGCCTCATGACCTCGTTCCTGTTGAACATATCCTGCAATCAATGCATTCCAGGCAACTAGAGTTTGCACACGAAGACATCGCAGCACCTCCCATGCCTTCCCAAGTGCACCACATTTCGCATACATATCCACGAGAATGTTCCCGAGTATGTGGTTTTTCTTTAGTAACCCTCTATCTACAATCTCGTCATGAAACTTTTGGCCCTTCTCGAGAGCTCCTATGCTTCCGCAGGCCTTCAGCATACACGCATACGTAAACTCATCGGGGGAGATACAGTCTCTCCGCATTCTTTCCGCACAATCGAGGGCCCGATGGCCTTCACCATGATGGGCATACCCTGCAATCAATGTGTTCCATGAAACCACATCCCGGAGAGGAAGCTCTTTATGCACACGGTTTGCTGCTGTGAGCATACTGCATTTGGCATACATATCGATCAAAGCATTGCCCAGCGAAATATTTTTCTTCAACAAGCCCCTGGCAGCAATCTTGCGGTGGATTTGTTCACCGTTCTCAGGATCTCGTATGGTGCCACAAGCCTTCAAAACACAGATGAAAGTGATGTCATTCGGAGAGATACCCTCTTGCTGCATCATCTTGTAGCAATCCAGAGCTTGACGCCCGCACCCATGTCGGGCATACCCTGCAATAAGCGATGACCATGACACAATATCCCGGACAGGAAGATCCTCAAACACTTGCTGAGCTTCCACAAGTTGGCCACATTTGGCATACATGTCTAGCAACGCATTGCCAAGATTAATGTTTTCCTTGCGCTTGAGTGAGCCCCTATTCACAATGGCGGTATGGATTTGGTTGACTTTGCTGATGGCTCTTGTGTAGCCACAAGCCTTGAGAATGGAAGCGAAAGTGACCTCATCTGCACATAGGCCCTCCCTCAGCATCTCTGCAAAGCATTCAATTGCTTCATTCATGCAGCCAGCTTGAGCATATCCAGAGATCAAAGAGGACCATGAGATTGTATCCCGAACCGGGAGCTCTTCGAGCACCTTACGTGCTTTCACGAGCAAACCACATTTGGCATACATATTCACCAGCGCATTGCCCACTCTGATGTTTCTCTCCAGCAACCCTGTATCCGCAATCTCGGCACGTATCAGTTCGCCTTGGGCGATGGCATTCGTGATGCCACACGCCTTCAGTATGCAAGTGAACGTGATATCATTCGGCAAGACACCATCGCCTCGCATCCTTTCAAAGCAGTTCAAGGCTTCATGACCTTGACCTTGCCGTGTGAGCCCCGAGATGAGAGCATTCCAGGAGGCGACATCCCTGACAGGGAGCACATTCTGAGATTTGGAGAGCCTGCCACATCTGGCACACATGTTGATGACGGGAGTGGCTACATGTGGGATCTTGTGAAGCCACCGGCTTGTCAAGGCAGCGCTGTGTGGCCGCGCAGCTTTACGGACATCCTTGGTCCCGGCACAAGCCTAGCTAGAGCAGCAGCTCCACAAGGAGCGCAGCGCAGGTCATTTCTTCGCAGCTTTCGATCCGGAGAACCTTCTCCTCTTGTCGGAGCTCGGCCATGGACCCATCTCTCTCTCTCTCTCTCTCTATGTGTAAAATGGGCAGGGGTCAAGTGAGTGAGTCCACCATTTTATTTGCTGGAGAACAAGCAAAACACAAACGAAAAAAAAATGGGAATCCCAACCAAAGCTTTGCTTTCATTGAGAGTTGAACTCAAGACCTCCCGCTTACTAAACGGGTGCTCTAACCAACTGAGCTATGAAAGCATACGATCACATTCGTTCAATATTAGTTTTCTTTTCATATTAAAGATGAGTAGCTCTTTCCAAATATACTTTTGTGTGTTTTCGGGGTTTGAAATATCTTGTCATTGCCGAGTTCAACTTTGAATTTGGTAAAGAAAAGAAGGTGGATGATTTCTGAATGAAGCAGTTGGTCGATGCCCGATACAACAATTGGCCAAGTTTTTTATGCTTGCTACTATGAGATCCATCGATCAGTATATAGCTTTGCTGGTTACTACATAGACATTCACTAATCATTCTTAAGAAATTGCACATACGTACTTGTTCATATTTTGTAACCTCAACATATCTATGCAGACGATTCAAATAAAAGATTTGGTTCCAACAAAGATATCGGTTCCAACAAAGTCCTTTTTTAGCGTGTAAACTTGAGTACCCATATCAAAACCCTTCTTCTTCACTTCTCTCCCTTTCACACTTCGCGTCTTCTTCCCCATTTCCTGCTGCTGCATCCTGCATCCTGCATCCTGCTCCTGCTCTACAGGAAAGGAAAGGAAAGGAAAGGAAAGGAAGGAAAAAGGCTGTGATTGCCTCTGCCATGCTGTTCCCCCGTCCTCCCTGATTCCCTCCTCCCTCTCCTCTCCTCTCCTCTCCTCTCCTCGCCTCGCGCACAGCTTCTCCCATGGCCGCCCCCTCCACGCTTCTCAACTCGGGACACTACGACTCCCTTCTCTGCAGCAGAAAACAGGTTTCTCGCTTTCCTTTCTCCCCTTCCCGCTTCTTTCTTACCTCCGCGCGCCACCGGAGCTCTAGAGTCGTCGAATTCTCCCTCCCTATGTCCGCTCTCTGCTCTCCCTACCGGTATGCAGCTCTTTCAACCGGCGTTTCCTTCCGCTCTCGTCGTTAGCTCGCTTCCCTTAACCTGTACTTTCTGCATTTCTTACCCTATGGACGGAGAGAACGCTTGCAATCTATCTCTCTGGCGTTTCTTTCTCTGCTTCAGCAGAAGCGTCAGGGGGACAAATATCTGCCATTCGAAATAAACAGGTCCCTTTTTCATGAGTGAAAGCATGTGAAGGGCGAACGTATCATGCCCGTTGTGCTCTCTACAGATGGATGGATTGCCGCAATACTGTTTTTCCTTTCCTTTTTACTTCACCATTGACGAAACAGTACTTCCAGTCTCTGGACGAATGAAGCTTTTCAGATGATACCAGAAGCAGCTAATTTTTCAACATTAGACGTTGGTGTGAAGTTGTTACTCCCGCTCTGCTATATGATCTTCATTTTTCTCCCGTTGTCTTAGCTCTCCGTTTCTTTCCATGTCAGACAAGCGAATATCTTTCAAATTTTTGCGTATGCTATCATTTCTCCAATGTTTCAACGGGATGTGTCTTTCATTATTGATTAGAATGGCCGTTGTTCTTCTTGCACGTTTTGTGTTGTCTGATGTCAAAGCTTCTCTTTCTGCAAGCTTGCACTGTTTTTCCCCTAAGTTGCAGTCGGGAGGAAAGGCATGTATTAAGAATAGTTGTGGCAGGATGTATTGTTGAGATTGGCTGGGCTTGATCCGAGGGAACTTTGTAACGAGGCGATTATCGAGAAATGCAGAGCGACGAGGGACCTCAGAAGTTGTGGGAAGGTGGTCAAGCATGCTCTCGTGTCATGTGGCCATGCGTCTCTGTGTGCTGAATGTTGCCAAAGATGCGATTTTTGCCCAATTTGCCGGGTTCCTGTCACGAAGAAGCATGGGGGCCCTCCTGCAATGGAACTTCGCATCTTTGAAGAATGCATTGAATCTGGCCTTATCAGTTCTAAAGAACAAACTTTTGAAGATGAATGCCTTTCGAATGCCAGTGTCCGGCGGCTTTGGCTTTTCTTTGATGTCGCCCTGGAAAATAAATCAGTTTCAATTATTTGTCATTGTATCCTCTTGTTGCCACGGTTCTAAGACTCCACGCTGTCATACTGTATAAATACAGTTTGAATATTTGCTACTATTGTTGTAGTTCCTTAACATCCATAATCTATCAGATGTTTCTGATGTATGTATGGATAATAAAGCGGTATCCAGTAATGCGATTGTGTCGATGCTCTTGGATGGGACTGTTGTCATTGAATGGTGCAAAAGGACATTTCTGCAGATCGTACAAAGTTTACAAGATATATGTACGTCAAATTCTCTCATCCCAAATTTCTCATCTTTGTAGTATTGAGAATGATGGATTTAACTTGTGTTTGAACGTAAAAATTGGTAGATTCCTTAGAACCAAGGGACATGCGCAGGAAAGTGGGTCAACTGAAAGAGCTCTCCACAAAACTTCATGGGCTATCTAATGTTTTGGAAACTCTTGAAGGTCCAGCTTCAAATGAGACGTCGATGCTGTTTCTGGAGCTTCAGCAACTTGTAGAGGGTGTTGGCAGAGTTTCGCAGGTACTTAGTCTATTGTATTTTTCCATACTTATATAAAATAATATGCTTGATTTCTGGTATTTTTAGATGTTTCAAGGTATAGCTACTACTTGATGGTTCATATTCTATTTTTATCAAGAAAATTTCAGGTAGCTTAACAGGAAACTATTGTGATAAATTGTTGTACTATTTCTGTTTTTTATCAATCAATCGATTGAGACAAGAAGTTAATATCAATAATTCTATCAAGAATTATTATATTTTTGATAATTTAATTTTCTATTTCTATCAAGACGTTTTAATCAGAAGCTTATAGTCATAACTTGTTGTTGAACTTATTGAGTTTTGTTTTCGTCAATCAATTGATTTGGCCTGCAAACCTGCTTGTTCTGTCTCCAATTCTAAGAAGCTTGCTTCTAAAGTTTGCTTCTAAAAGATTTATTGAGAGTTTTGTAAGAAGTTTTCTTCTAAAAGATATACAGTAGGATTTTATGGCTGTGACAAAACAATCTTATCTCAAGTTTGTATGTGTGAAGGCGCTTACATCTTAATGTATCTATAATTCTCCATTTTTGGTAACAATAACTTTATTGGGGCTCATACGTCTCTCTACAAAGATTATTTCTCAGTTCATATATATGAAGGTTCTTACATTGTAATCCATCTCTCTATTCAGGTATATAGTTCTCTTCCTTCCTCTTTCTCTTTCTTAGCTCTCCATTCAAAGGGGGTTCTGGGATTGCTTGCGGTATTGCCCCCTCTAGCCATTCTTACTTTATAGGGATGGGATAGAGCCAAGGGGGCACTCATGGCCCACTCCTGCTCCTCCAATCATACTTACAGAATGGGGTAGAGCCAATCCACCGTAGATAAGAGTGTCACTCATCGTACCCTTATTTAACACTGAATTCTGATAATATACATCATATAGACCGTGATTGGTTTTTTGTGATGTACAGAGGTTTTTCGGGACATAGTTAGTTTCTATAAATTGAAAAGAATTAATTTACATGTCTTTTGTAGTATTAACATCCCAGGTATGATATTCTTACATTTATCTATTGCATCTAGATGCTGATACTTTCCCTAGCTGAATTTTCTGTATTTTTCTAATGTGTGGAGTTTATCTGGGCTAGAGACATATTTTCCTTACAGCAATCGGATAGAATAATGTTTGCATAATGCGCACACAAAGGAAGTCCATATGCTACTATGTGTTTGTGTTTCTTATGCTTGTCATCATAGATTTCTGGTATACAGTTTTTTCTCTTTTACTGGTGTTAAATCCAGAGCTTTTCAGTTTAGTTTGCATGAGAACTTTAATGATATAAGTATAGGTGGCATGAGATTTTTTTCATTTCTCTTGACTATGTACATCATTAGAAGCATGGTCAAAGCATATGTTATTTTCTCCAAATTTTGTCTTAATATGCATTTGATCCTAATATTTTTAGATTGTCAAAATAAATATCCCAGTCTGAGAAATTGTTAAGGTAATTGTCAAAGTATCCGATTCCACTTTTATATTTGGTATGCACAACTCAGTGGACAGTATAGTTTTTACAAGATTTCTGATAATGATTTGTGTATTTCCCACACCTTGAACACTTGCAAGTACCTCTTGTTTTGAAGCAACTCTCTATGTGAACTCACTTCTTCCGTGGTGAGCTAGGTAGGTTGTGAGATGAATGCGGTTTCATTTCAGTTCTTTCTCTAAAGCATCTTTTGATGTGTAACAAACAATTTTCTTGTACTTTGAAAGTATTTCCTGATACAGTCCATTGTTTTCAAGTTGAAGATGCGTGTATGTATGCATCGTGTATAAGTATGACATTTATGTTGAATAGTTTTGGTGACTTCTAACTAGACAAGCTAATAGAAGTCATTTTATGTGGCCTATACTCGTGAAATGTGTAAAACCTTCATAATTTCTTTTAAATTCTAAAAATTGGAGGATTTTGACTGTTTTCAAAAAGCTTGGGGTATTTTGAGAAATACAAAAGCAAATGGGTAATTTAACAATTTTACAACATGCGCAATTAGCTCTATAGTTTGGAAACAACTTGTTTTTTTACCCAACAACTTGTTTTTGTATAATGGACTCTGTAATTATTTTCTTGTTCTCTTGTAATAGATTTCAAAGCAGCGTGACTGATTTCTACCTTGTCTTGTGCAGCATTTAGATTTGATGAATTGGTGTGCACGTCATGATTTTCTTGAGAATATACCTTCACGTCATGAGACTATCAATGACTGGAATGATGCTTTTAGAGTACGGAAGTCAAATTCATCAGCTGACAGCAGGGCATGGCCAGATCCTCTGATAAAATTACAGGAAACTATTTCGAATGACTATGCAACACTATTCATCGAGGATGCATTGAAAAATATCGGATTTGGTGAAGACATGGACGACAGCTTTGTTCGGGAGACCCCAGATTTAGATTGCTTGAAGCAAGGAGCAACAATGACAGTCCTTACAACAGGATTATACCCTCCAGAATCTGTGCGGAAAGCTGTGGATGTTATATTTTTGGAAGCAAATGCAGACCTCTTCCTTGCAAAAAAAGCTATCGTATCCTTTTCTATGAGGCATGTTTTATGAGGTTTATCGAAGCTATCAAAGAACTGACATTTTCTGGAAAACTTTATAAATTTAACGTTGTTACTTTGGTCAAGTGTTTATAACCTGTTTGAAAAACACAAAATAAAACAGAAATGATCCTTGACATAACAATATTTAGATGGACCATTATGTTGGAAAATTATGAACATTAAAATAACTTTTTAGAGTTTTATAGCTCTTTTGGGATTTTGTATCCTTAATTTGTCAGTAGTTTTTGTATTATCTCTTTGACAGGCAATGGTCTCATGGTGATGATCACTGGAAGCTAGTATTGGATGATTATCTGTTCACCTTTGATATATCAAGGCATGCCATGCTCGAATCTCAATTATTCTTTTTACTGGATGAAAGTAGCAATACTGCTTTGGAGGTGAATCTCATGATAGTGATGCTTACTTTTATTATAGTCTTTAAGCATATGAAACTGTGTATTATTTACTGAAGATTCTATTCATACAATGGGCAATTGAATCCATACTGTAAGTCTATGCTTTCTATTTCTAGTGAAAATGTAAATATGCGATATTTGTTATTATATAGGCATCCTTAGTGTGATATAGATTAGTATCACTCAGAAAGACTGTAGGGTAAAATTATCAAGTAAAGGTCAAATCATCAAGAACAAACTTTACAATGTCATTGTTTGTTTCTCATATAGATGTCGTCATGGGCATTTTTAATAATCAGAACAGGATAGCTGTAGTCGCCTGCCTTGTAGACTGAACTTCAATGTGCTCACAATTTCGAATGCTTCATACGTCACTCGTTTTATTAGCTTCATCATGCAGAGATGCAGACTGACCTGAATATTAAACCTGTGATTCAATACTCTGATAATATGGTTAGACTATTGCTACATATCTTTTATACCTAGGTGTTTGCGTAGGTGTCTGTTAATTAATACAGCTCGTTTGATTCTATAATCCATCAGATCTAAATTTGGTGAACCAAGATGAGCTTTTGTCTGACAATGATGCATACCTCAAATTACCATATAGAATCTGTTCTTTAATCATTTATGCAAGTTGATTGTGTTTCATCATTGTTTCCTCCTGTTGTGAAAAAGTTTGCAAGTTCCCCTCTACATAGAATTTCTACATCTTTGATTGGTGATCAAGTTTTGTTTTCTACATCTTTGATTGGCTTCATTTTCAATGTGTATTTGTGAAGGGACCATTTTTATGATGTTTTCCTGCAACTTGAACATTTTTGTGAGACAAGTACACAGTTTGACTGCTAAATATTAAGAAATCAACCTTGCAAAGTAATTGAAGAACTGGATCGGCAATTTCCTTGTCAAATCCAGATCTGTCTGTTAATTTGAACAATAGTACTTTCGAGGGATGAGTCACATCTCTGATGCAAAATGGACACAAACCTTTCTCCAATTGGCCTTCATTTGTGCTTGCCTGTTTATTCTCTTATTTTAACTTCATTATACCTTATTACAATATGGGATTAGTGCTTTTTTGAAATATGATGGCAAACATTTTTTGAACAGGAGGCTTGTGTGCTTCTACCGGAAGTTGTGTCTCCCAACATACATCCGAAGATTGCACGTGTGTTTCTTGAGAGGTGTAGACCTGACATAGCCTTGGATGTTTTGAATTCTAGTGGCAGAGATGGTGGCCTTCAACCCGTAAACGGTTCAAGCTCTTTTGAAGTTCCATCTCTAATAGACGCTGTGACTGCAGTTAGGGTGAGACTGGAATGTGGACTACTGACAGAAGCATATCTCTATCAACGCTCATACATATCAAGAGTTATGACAAAAGCAGCAATTATGAAAACAAAGCCTAATGGTGAAGATGATCACAGGGATTGGTACTTGGAAATGGAAATATTGGTAGGTGAAATTTGCTGGCTATGTGTGCGAAAGAATTTATTGAATAAGATGATTGAGCTCCCCTGGCAAGAAAATGAAGAAAGGATTCTTTTCAACTGCCTTATAGAACAAGCAACCCAGGATCCATGCTCCCCGGCCGGAAGTCTGTTGATTATATACTACATGTTGGTAAGGAAGCACTTGTCCAGTTCATGTCAATCAGAACTCACTGATTTTGCAGTAAGTATTTACAATGTGTTAATCTAAAGAAAGCATGTATTGCTTATTGATCAGTGTACATGATTGGTTGAAATTAGTATTAGCATTCCATAGCATATTATTGATGCTTGAGGTTGAAAGAATTCGATATGCTGAAATGTCCGGCATTGGCTATTGTCAAGTTTTGGTATCCTTTGAGTTTTGACAGATTCCTATTCTGATTGCCTATTGACTGAAAGGTTCATCTGTGCAGAGGTGTCGGTATAGAGAGGTGTATCTCACACATCAGAAACTCTCTGTCATCGAGAATACGTTCATTACTCAATGTGAGGATAGAGAGAATAGCGATCTTGTAAGGAGTATTTGCGCACAGCGAACCAAGTTGGTGGTATGATTTGCATTTTCTTTTAAGTTGGTGAACTGCATCGGATATTAAAGCAACATATTCTATTAAAATATATGGAACTTCAATGTTATTATCAAAATAAAGCATTTTTAGGTATTGCCCATGCTGTTTCATAAAGCATTGGAAGTGTCATAATATTGTGCAAATAGAGGTTTAACTTCTCTGTATCTTTTCTATTCTCGATGCAAGAAATGTTTTAATCTATATCATCCCTATCATTGCAAACTACTATTAGTGAGAGAGTTCTCTACCTATCTTGCTAGCTCTTAGAAACTTGTCAGCAAAGACAGGAAGGCTTTATTATGGAATGTTAGTTTTATTAATGGAATACTTAATTAACTTATCCCGCTTATTCCATTAGTAATTAATTTCTATTGTCAGATATGCATATATTATCAAGCATCTGGAATTTTGATCAACCTGTTTTTCAATTAATTGCGAACTCTCAATATCTATGCTGTCGTATTGACAGGGAAAGTGTATTGAGATTCTCCCAGAACTTCAACAGAAAGAATTAAAAACTGGAGCGTCAGATAAGTTACTACCTCTATCTGAAGCCAGGGGAACTTTGAATAAGGACGCGCATACCACAGCCATGGTTCCTACATCAATGAAGTGCATTTCTCATCCCTTCAGTGCAATTGCATCCCCTGTTAATGGAAAGAGCGAGATCTTGTTGTCCCAAAAATCTCATTTGGAATTTTCCCAATTCATGGCATGGGAGCCTGGGCATCAGCCTTCATTTCATGAGAAGCCTTCCAAGTCCTCATTTGGCTTGGATTCAGTCTCTCCTTCCACTAAGGGTTATATCACACCAGGAAGGAAGCAAAATGAAGGACTACTAACAAATCATATTTTTGGCAGAAGGTTGATGTTCAACGGGGAAAGAGATTCTGGTTATGATGATCGAAAACCTGGAATAAGTGCTGCTGAAGATGCAGACTTGCTAACATCAGATGGTAATCGTGGATCAATACAATTTTCACAGACCAAACTGGGGTTACGAGAGTATGGGACTCCCAGGAACTCCAATCAAAGAGGGATTGCTGTAACATTTAAGGCTAAAGATGACTACTCTAATTGGGTTGAAAATGGTGGCACAACAAATATCGACTTGTTAAGGAAAGATCGATTATTTGACTTATCTAGTAAATATCGTCAGCAAAGGCAAACAGCTTATCCAAGCCCTAATGGCAAGAGGAAAGCACATGAATTCGCATGCTAATATGTGGTGGGAAGTATACAATGATGGCAGAGTGTCTGTGATGTGTGACCAATAACAAGAAGAATGGTGAAATTTTGCATGGAAGACTTATCAGGTGCTGGATATGTGATTTAAATACAAATTGTATATTTATGAGCATTCCCTTACTTTTGCAAGAGTATTGATTTTGTGTATGTTTTGAGTTGAGAAGAACGGGGCATACATGGGTGTTATATCTAACCTGGATATTTGTGTTAGGTCTGCTTGAAATCTTATGTAAAGTGTGAGGAAATTTTTGCTTTTTGAATAATCAGCAGTCTGTGTAGATAGATGCTAGGAATGTCATGGTTACGATCTGATGGTAAATGGTTCTTTGTGATTTTGGAAGTTATTGATGAGTATTTCTCATGTTATTTTTGTAGCAGGATTTCTGGTGATGTTTCAATCAGAAGTTTTCCAGAACACTCACAATATTGTATAACTCCTAAAGCCAAATTCTGAGCTATTGCTGCTTGTGCAGGCTGATCCTCATGTACCATTTCATCGTTTATCTGTTTGTGCCAATATCGGGATCCATTCTTGACAGCAAAGCAAGTTCTGTTGTATGAGCTGAGCCTGCTAATGATCATCTTCCATGACTCCATTTGGCACATATGTAGATCAACCAGACAATCTTGTCTTTTCTGCTGAGATGTTTTCTTTCCTTCATTTTCTTGGTTGAGATGTACAGCAAACGTTACAGTACTCCCCCTTCTCACAGATTTGTATTTAAATCCCTTAGAAGCATCCAAAATGAGATTGTAGAGTTTTATGGTTCTCTGTTGGTCAAATATCAACTTCATTTCGGTCTAGTTATCCTGTATGTTGCCTTTTTTGCTAGTATATTTCGTTTCAATGCTGATGATGTTAAAATATTGTTCGTGAACGGTTATTTTCTTGCCTAGGTCCGTCGATCCATACTCTCCCAAATCTGGTCAGTAGACTACTAAAAGCAAAGCCAATGAGTTCTAGGCATATATGCTGCTAAATCTATTTGAGTATCAAATAGACAGTATAACCCTTGAGAACAAAAAATCTGTTACTGTTTGATTTTGGTAAGGTAAACATACAAAATGGCCAGTGCGCTTTCAATATATGTCGTACTTCAAACCAGAAGCATCGCACTTTGGAGTTCTCTTTCTATACCGCTGCAAATTTTTGGCTTGAAAAATGCGTGACTTTGATTAGGTACTACCTGCTGGCTATGCATTGCTTAAGACAAAAGCAGATAATTTATCAAACATATCCTCTAATCTTTATACATATGTACATGCTTACATATAAATATAGGACACCTAGGCAAAGCCCATTAATTGTGGGCATGGAAAACCCTAGAGTCGCCCGGGGAATCTCACTCTATCAGGGCCCACAATTAATGGGCTATTTATCAAACTTCTTTATGCATGGAATCCATAGATAAAATGGACTCTATGTATACAAGTAACTTGTTGATAAAAATAATAATTACGAAACAGATAAACAGATATATAATTTCTTTTTTATTTATAAAACTTTTTTCTGCTTATTTATTTATCCTTTTAAAATGTTTTTCTCCTTTTTCTAAATATATATATTTTCTTCTCTATTCATCAAACTTTTCTCTGTTTATATATTTATCCTTTTGAAAAGTTTTTCTCCTTTTTATAAAAGCTTTTTTCATTTCTTTTTCCCAAAATTTTCCTCCATTTTCATTTTTGCGTTTTTTCTAAGGGAGAATTACCAAAAAACGCCTAGCCAAAAACAAAATTACATTTTAACGCTAGCCTACTCAAATTAAAACTTACAATTTAGTGCCTATCAAAAGTTAACTTCTAACTCACTTATTGACACCCCCCCATTAATGAGAATAGATATATCGATTACTATTATTATAACGTTAATTTTAGGCCTCTAATCCCATCTACCTTCTACTCTCCATCCAATCCCACCATTGCTACTGCTACTTCCCTTCCATCCACTCTCATACGATTGCTACTATTACTTCCCGTCCATCCACTTCCATTCTATTGTTACCGCTACTTCCTGTCCATCCACTCCCATACTATTACTACTGCTGCTTCCTGCCACTCTACTATTATTGCTATTGCTACTTCCTGCCACTCTATTATTATTGCTATTGCTACTTCCCTTACTTTGCTAAGTTACGACTTTGTTAATCATTAATCCCTTACCTTCCTATAGCTACTAATTCTATTCCTTCCCTTACTATTGCTACACTTCTTGCTAATCGATTCTATCCTTCTCTTACTAATTGCTTTAATCTATTTCTTCTCATGTTAATGATGCTTGATCTCACTAGTATTATTTACTGATTGCTTCTTACTTCCTACTGTTTTTTAATAATAGATCCCCTTGCTAATCACTTATATTGATCTCTTTGCGGTTTTTTATTTCTAATAGGGAGTTTGATGATAGCTTGGCTGATTATCATCTAATAGTGATAGACCCACCAACAACAGTGGCAGTCATGATGATAGCAGTGATAGAAGTTCAGACATAAAAGATGTCAAGCTCAATCAAGTTTCTCAAGAAAAGGAGTTACTTTAGCAAAAAAGACATTATTTGTGCAATTGTTGAGTACAACAATATGGTTAATCGAGATTACAAAATCACTCAAAATGATGCCAGACATTATTATGTGCATTGTGCAAAGAATACATACAACTTTTGAGTGAACTTTGACATTATTCAGAATAAATTTGGGCCACCATCACTTGTTATTGCACATGATCGTAATATAATATCTACTAATTCTACTTTGGCTGGAGTTGTAAGACCAAGTCACCTGGCTAATTTGATTGATGTGCGTAATTGGATGAATCAAGAAGGGAGGAAGGTTGAAACAGGAGGATTAAATAAATTATTGTTAAGCATGGGAATGGATGTACCATACATAGTACTGTTTCGAACATTAAAGCACTTACGACATCAAACCTTCTTTACTGATATTGAGCAATATCAATTCTTGTTGGCATATATCAAGGCACTTGAAAATAGTGGTCATCGTACTATAATTGAATGTGACAACAATAAGCATTTGCGTTTAATAATCACATATTTCGAAGACATGCAAGTATTTGAGGCTTATGCTATGCATGGATTAGAATTAGATGTTACATTTATAAAAAACTCAATTGGAAGCACATTACTCATCAGTTATGTAAAGGATGGCAACAACAATATCATGATTGGTTCCATTGCTATTGTATTTTTTAATTTGAGTAGTCGTTAAAATGTTTTTTTTGTTGTTACGCATTTTTTGGTAATTCCGTTTTTTTCTAATGATAAATATGTAACAATTCATTTACGTTTTATCTCAAAGGGAGCTTAAATGACTCATGTCCTCTAGACAATAAAAGACAAAGTTCTATCATTTTTTTTTGTATATATTTGATTTTTTTGTCTTCTCTCATTTTCTTTTTCATTTTCACAATGCCAAGAATATGAAATTATATTTGATGTTATGTAGTAGTCAATTTATAATCCAAATTTAGGAATTGTTTTTTTCTCTTTATTTTGGATTTTTATGAAAAAAATTAATGCATGTATGGTAACGAGCATATTCATGCCATACATAGGACATGAATAGATATTAATAATAAGAGAGGAGAAAAAACAAAATAAAATAGAAAAAAGAAAAAGCAAAGAAAAAGAAAGAAAAAGAAGTTATAATAGAAAAGAAAAGAAAAATAAAGCACCCTGCAAAAAAAGAGAGTCCCTTTCTTATATAAAGGGCACCTTGGCTCACTAGAGGGAGGTCGGTTGAGTTTATTTAAAGAACATTCAATAGAGAAACTTTTGATTTGGGTATTTATTTTTTATGAAATTTAGACCAATAGACAAGTCTTGATAATAAGTTTTGGATGATAGTTGACATAATTGTAAATTACACTTTTGTGTTAAGCAATAACTCTATCATTTTAATAACTATCTGAATTCTAATTGTTCTAGAGTTATAAATTTAATCTCATATTTATCCCATAAATCTTGTTCTCTCCTACAACCAAGTTTAATATTCTCTGTTGAGAAATAACTTTAACATGCGCGGCCGCACAGTCGTATAATCGTGCAAAAGAGGAGCCTCACACTAAGAAGCTGTCACAATAAAAAGTAAACTACTTAAAAAGAGTCACGCAATGCGTAGAAAAGGAGTCACATTCTGCACATTTGTCGTGCTAAAAAGGAGTTCCGTGAAGAAAGAATAACTAAATGTCAAATTTAGTCAAGGAATAACTTTATTCCTTAACAAGATTGTACTCTTCCTAGGTTAATAATTTACATCTAGACTTAGTCGATTGCATTTAACACTGTTGCGTAAAGAACAAGTAATATTGTGCAAAAGAAAAAGTATTTGAAATATTCCTTAAGATATTGCAAGAAATCTACAAGTTTTGTCTTATTAAAAAAGAGGCCGAAAATCTCACAATTTGGTTATAACTAGAAAAATTGAAAGAAATAAAAATTCATCCAAAATTTGATGGTTATGAAATAACTAATTTTTTTTAATTTGGAGAAATGATAAGTGTTTATTAATAAACTACATTAACGTTTGATACTAAATATATAGCGACCTTTCATCCTCTTCTAAACTATTTATTAGAGCCTTGTCCTTATCTAAATGTAATCCAGCATAGATCGTGAGTTGATGATATTGTTTGGCGGCATACCTTATCCTTGCTTTTTATCTTTAACTTTTCTTTGATCATATTATTCATTGACTTCCGTAAACTACCTAATTTTGTTAAGGTAAAAGCATCAATAATAACATCCACTTCCTCCAAATTGAGGATGGTTATAATTCGAATATTTTTTTTCTTCGTTTAGCTCCTTTTCTAGATGTTGTACCAATCATTTCTAAACTATATTCTCCAAAAAAAACATTCTGACATATAGTGTGATAATCAAATTGAATGAACTTTCGAGGATAATAACTTATTATCGCCTTCACTTTTTGATACCTTTAGAACCTTTGCTATCCAAAAATGAGACTTTTGCATTACACAATCTTGTGAATTGGCTATAATGCACATATCTTTCTTTTTGAGATTCCATCTCCTGTTTATAAATTTAATAGAACTCATCACGCGTATAATTGTCAGGCAAATGCAGCTTACCAATCGTTGGTATCACCTCATAATGCATTCTAAAACACGTTTTTCATCAAATTAATTGCATAGTTACATACCATTCCCTTTCCAGTAACATCTCACTTACGGTGTCGTAGTGCACATGGTACACCCCTTCCAAATAGTGAAAATATGAGCATAGATAACATATCGATAAACTAGTACTATAGTACGTACATAGTACAAGTCTTGAACCTTCTACCTTCACATCACTAGATTGAGAGTTTTCCACTGGACCAATGTCTCATAAATAAAAATAAATATATCCACATATTATAGAAGCAGTTCAGGTGCATTTCATATATACATGCACGACATGTGTATATGCACAATTAACATGCATGCATGACATGTGTACATGCACAACTAGCATGCATGCATGCATGCATGTATTCTCTTCAGCTATATAAACATGGCTAGTTGAAGCCTTGTTCATTAACTTGGGAATTCAGAAGATAATCATTACCGTATCACTAGCTCATCGTCAGATCATTATCAGTTGTCAGAGAAATTCTTGAAGTTAACAATTCAAACCATTGTTACTGAACTCAAATCTTTCTTTCTTTCTTTCAATCTCTTCCTCTCCTTGTCCAAGATCTCAGTGGTCAACACCCGACTCACATGAAAATCCGGCGTCGTACGACACGACCCAAGTGGTGAACCTGACTTTAATTCAAGAAGTTCATGCACCCTACCGATTTCTTGCATAAAACATGGAATTTTTGGAAGGGGCTGATTTTCAATATATATATGACTTTATGTAAGAAGTCGATGTAATGCAAGAATGCATGTATTTCTACAAAAAAAATAAAAAAATAATAAGGAACAAAAACAAATTGGAGATATCTTTTGTATAACTAATGAATAACCCAACCACCACGCTATACAATATATGCTAAAATAAACATATTTTTATATGCTCTTATATTAATAAATGAGGTCTTTTATACAAAAAGTCGATGCGATATATCAACCCTTGCTGCCTAAGGGGGTGGTTTGCAACAGAAGTCGATGCGCCACATCAACCCCTGATGCTTAAGGGGTGGTTTGCAGCAAGGGTCGATGTGCCGCATCGACCGTTGCTGCTAAAGGGGGTGATTTGTAGCAGGAGTTGATGCGCCGCATCGACCTTTGCTGCTAATTACCCCCACAATCAGCAAAGGTTGATGCGGAGCATCGATCTTTGCTGCTAATCACCTCCACTACTGCTAATCACCCCCATAATCAGCAAGGGTTGATGCGCCACATCGACCCCTGCTACTTAAGGGGATGATTTGAAACAGGGGTTGATGCGGCGCATCGACCTCTACTACTAATCACCCAACTTTCCACCTTGATGTCACTCATTCTTCTTGACGAAACTAAAAAAGTCAGTTGTTATAACTGACTGCTTGCGTGATAGCTTGTGATAAGGATGTAGGCTCCGGGAAGTTGAGTAGTAAATTTCTCTACGAAGGCCCCGATGAAAATGGTCGCAAAGCGCTTGGCCATCCTACTGAACATCACATACCATTTGTCGAAATTCAGAGACATAAACGAACAGATAGAGAGTTTGGTGATGGTTGTTTTGCGTTGGTCCATATCCCCAAATGTTTCTTCGAACTCTACCAAAAAGGCAGGAAGATTTTGTAGATGTGGTGATGTTTCGACCAATGGTGCGAACCAAGCTTGCGTTGATCTTGAGAGAAGGGTCCCAATGAGATCAGCTTGACGAAAGTCATCCAAATATCGTTGGGTTATAGTTGGATAATAAGCTTGATCTAATTTATGAACCTTCGGAAGCGCGCCCTTATGTCATTGAACTTGTTAGATAAATTGACCTTGGGCCTATACTTGTATTGCATGGAGAGCAGTTGGAGAAAGGGTTGATGAGGGACTAAGCTCTACAGGTAAAAAGATTTATTAATGCAGGAGGAGAGTTTGTTTTTTTCTTCCTCGAGTTGCATCAGCATTCAACCTTGAAGCTTTGATAGTGATTCCCGAAAGTTGTTATTCTCAAATTGAAGTTGATGCATGGCTTCCATAAGGTGATTTAATCTCTCGATAGAATCTGACATGGTAAGGCTTGGCAAATGGAGAAGGTGAACAAACTGCCACGGACAAATACATAAGAGCAAATCAGAGCTAGGCAAGGGCAGAAGAGATAAGTGAGAAGTACAAGATAGACGAAGTTGAGTACGGATTCCGTAGCTAATGTTGTTCACCTGGATTGTTATCAAGGTGAACCCTTGTATTTATACAATTTTAGAACTCTTCCATGAAAGAAGAGATCGATACATGGAGAAGCTTTTAAAAAGTTCTAGAACTTCCTGGAACATAATAAAGAGATATTAAATCTATATGTATTAGTATTCATATTATGATTGTATATGTGATTAATCGATTAAAATAATTGACTCTACAAACAAGGTCATGGGTTCCAAACCTAGCTTTATGATAGCTTAAAGTTCCTTTAGTTTGGTAGATTTTTTCGTCCCAATGGAAATTAATTGAGAGCCCGATTCTAGCCATTAACTAATGCCTAATGGTAATATCAACTGGCTAATGGCCTATGCCTGTATTGTGGTGCCTCCGATCTCATTCGCGTTTGCCCTAGGAGCGATTGCCAACAAATCCACCAAGCCAATGGAATGCAGAGTCCCCTACATCCAGACAACAACATCGTTCGGTTGCAGTAAGAGCCATGCCACTAGATGCCCACAATCATCCATATTCTCTTGGTTCCATTACCGGAAAATCAGGTAATTTCACATCGGAGGTCAGCCTTTCTTTTAACTCTAGCTCCATACACTCTCTCACTCTCCTTGATTCAAGAGCATCTTTTTGCTTCATTGACCCCGCATTCGTCCAAGCACATGGAGTACCCGTCATCAATCTACCAAAACCAATTCCAATTGAAGCCATTGATGGGCATGTCCTCTCATTAGGTGTGATTATCCAAACTACAATCCCATTAATGTTTCGTGTGGGATCCCAGTAGGGGAGCTCCCATTCTACCTCATCACATCCCCTCGACATCTAATCATATTAGGGCTAACGTGGTTGGAAGCACACAATCCAATAATGGATTGGTACAACCATTCTCACACATTTTGCGAGCCGAGCTGCTCGCATCAAACTATTAAGATCATTACAGTCTCACCTGCTACGAAGAGGACCAATTCTAACTCGCTCCCTTATAATCCTTTTCTAACAAGGATTGATACCAACTCAGCCATCCCCTTCTCGCTCCAAGATGGGCTTGTCTTCACCTTAGCTCTTCATCCACTTGCAGTTTGTAGAGTTGTTTCTAAAACAGTGACGGGTTCTCGACTCTTATATTTTTGAGCAACGTAATACAGATCATTTGCCCGAGCACCGATGCTATGATTGTTCAATAGATCTTCAGGAAGGGGCATGTCTGCCCTATGGTCCTATATATGGGCTGTTTGCACCAGAGCTAAAGGGCCTTTGAGGATAGCTTGATGAGAACCTCGAGAAAGGCTTTATTCAACTTTCTAAATCACCAGCCGGGACCCCATCATTTTCGTCAAGAAGGATGGCTCTCTCCAGTTATGTATCGACTACTGAGGTCTCAACAAACTCACTGTGCGCAACTGCTATCTGTTGCCTCTTATCCCCAAACTCCTCGACCGGCTCCAATCCGCATGTGTCTTCTCCAAAATTGATCTCCATGGTGCCTATAATTTGGTACGCATAAAGCCCGATGATGAGTGGAAAACCGCATACTGAACACGATATCGACATTTCTAATACACCCGACATGCTCGATTAGTTCTTGCCAAACTTCGAGAACACGAACTTTAAGCTAAAAGTGAAAAATGTGAGTTCAACCCTACCTCAATCAAATTCTTGGGCTACATCATCTCGTCTAATGGCATCAAGATGGATATGAAGAAGGTGGTCGTCATTCGAGAGAGGGCAACTCTGACTCAACTTAAGAAGGTTCAATCATTCCTCAACTTCCCGAATTTTTACCATCAGTTTATCAAGGGCTTTTCTACCCTAGCGTGACCCTTGCTCACGCTCACCCACAAAAGTACTCCATTTTATGGACCTTAGCGGCGCAAAATGCATTTGAGGCACTTAAACAAGCATTCATTATTGCTCTTGTGCTTCTACATGTTGACTTGACAACCCCCTCCCAGGTTGAAATTGACGCCTCTAACTTCATTATTGGTGCCATCTTATCCCAAGCGGATGACACCAACATAATGCATCCAATGGCTTACTATTCTCGAAAATTCATAGAAGCCGAAATCAACTATCCAATCTATGATAAGGAGCTTGCTGCAATAATTACCGCCTTTGAAGAATGACACTTTTATTTAATTGGCGCACAACATCATATTCAGGTAGTGACTTATAATAAGAATTTAGTTTATTTTTCTACTACATGTACATTGAATTTAAGGCAGGCTCATCGGTCGACATTTCTTACCGACTATGATTTCGAGATCATATTTCGACCTGGTGCACAACATGGGAAGGCCGATGCCCTTTCTCAATGAGCATAACTTGAAATCCGCCTTGGGGATGCCGCTTATGATCACCACTCACAATGTTTGTTGAAGCCCAACCAAGTACATATTTTTACGACTTGTATATTGCAAGATGATTCTTTACTCAAGGAGATAATTGAGGCAACCACAAAGATCAAGGAAATCCTTCAAAACCCTTCCATGGGAAACAAACAAAAGAACCTCGACCACTTCACCATTTATCATGGATTGCTCTTCCAAAGATCATCTGTTATATGTCCCGGAGGGTTCATGCCACACTTAGTGTTGTATCTGGCCTAGTTGGCTCTGATACTAAATGTTGTATGCGAAGGTCATCAGTCGGAACTGAAGCACTACCTCCCAGCAGTATGGTGGAGGTGTCAAGAGGTAAGTCAGAACAGAGAGAAGATCAGATCTGAAGGAGGAGGCTTCAAATCTGGGTCGGTCAAAAGTGGCAGCAAAGACACAAGAGAGAGAGAGAGAGAGAGAGATAGGCACAAAGTAGCACTGCTATTATCTGGAGTTGGAGCAACCAACATTGGACGACCATACAAGCTTGGTATATATACCCCCAAGCTAGGGCACAAGCCTTTTCGGCATATTACAAATATGGCC
>JBBBWG010005435.1:3741-28000 GCA_037176905.1 Azolla pinnata
GAATGTCTCAATGGTTCATGTATCCTAGTAACCCCAGAACTGCTCTACTCATCTTATTGTTGTTTTATTTTGATGTTATAGAAAGATTGCATATCTGTTTTTGGATTAATGGAATTGAAAGGTCGTATAGAAGATTACCGATCTGTTTTACATAGAATTATTTTATCCAGTCTATTTACATTTCGCAGGTTGCTGCGTATGACAAGTCGCAAGGAAAAATGTCCTTTTTTGATCCTTCGAGGCCAGATGATTTCATTTTCATTTCTGGAACAAAGGTATGGATTTTTCAGAAATGAAGAGAGTTGTATGCAAGAGATTGTATGCTTGTTAACACGTGGATTTGCCTTCAATTCTTTGGCAGATGCGGAATTATGCCAAAGCGGGAGAGTCTCCACCTGAGGGCTTTATGTGTCCAGGTGGCTGGAAGGTTTTGGTAGAGTACTATCAAAGTTTATCGACTTGGGAAACAAAGTAAAGCATTCATTACGTGCTTGCAATTTGTGTCTCTTCTCTACTCACAAGCCTAGCTGCAGAAGTTGTACACGTTTCGCTGGTGTTTGAGGCACCCACCTAGCAACACTGCACATAATAATAAGTAGTGAGTCAACATCGCGCTGACTGTAGCTAATATTTCTTTCAAATTGGATACAGAAATCTCTATATAAGCAGTGAGATCACTTTATATGAACATAAAAGTCATTTCCTTTAGTGTGCTTTTCAACAAATCAAACACTACAATTTCTGCAAAATCTTGGGCCCCTAGAAGTATGTATTTCTTTCTAGGATTCTGTATTGAATTACTGTTTTTCTGTCGGGGCTTCTAAATTTGGTGTCGTGTACAGCAGGATAAGATTTCTCAACCACCGATGTACGAATTATGATCCACATACAAGAACGAATGCGCATATTATTATACACTGTTGCACATGTGGAAGTGGGGAACCTTACTGATAACTACTATTCTCGACTTTGGCCCACATGGTAGGTGAGTCCCATGGGGTTTGTAGTGCGATGGCGAAATCGATCTTTTTTTTATGCCTAATCGATCTTTCGATGGGCAAATCGATCTTTTTCATGCCTAATCGATCTTTTTCATTATCATTGGTATTAACCATCTTGTGATAGATAGATGAAGAGAATTCGTCCTTTAATTCATCCTTGGACTCAACATGCAGGCATTTTGTTTTGCTGTTTTGGAATCCCATAAACAAATGCTCTATTTGTTGCTGAATACAACAGTCTTACCTACTCTTGAGATTTGGTCATGCCTGTCTTCGAGCACGTGCTATCAAAAATAACGTTACAGTGCATCCCATGTGTCTAATACTATTTGGACAATTATTGCTGACAGAACACTGTACATGAAAAAGTGCAGGCTTTGAAGATCCAACAAAGAAGACGTAGATGGAACACTCCATAATAGTATATAGACATTTTTCCGAGTCAAAAAAGGATTCTGGCTACTTCTCAGGATTATTTCTTGCTGATCCAATGCATAAGTGGGGGCTTTAAGAGTTGATTCAGAAACTGTATTGACAAATTGAAGGATCTAAGAGCATTATGTCACACAAGCTATATACAAGATGTAGTTCTACCACAACACAAAACGTCTAAAAGCAGCTCGTACCCTCTTTTCATGCCAGAGGGGGGGGTTCGTCTCTTCAGAAACAACAAACTGGAGTTTACTTGAGAGCTTTGAGAAGCACATGTTCTCATTGGGCGTAGAAACCCAAATCAAGACTCTGGCATTTTGGATAAAAGCCAAAATTTGCTTAGCGGTTTGGGAAAAGTACAGACCAGACACTGACTTGGGATCTCTGGGTTAGTAGTGTCTTTTAAGCATTAGGGTGGGAGTCAGGGAGCTATTAGCATATTATTTTGCATTTTGCAGGGTGCAGAGAGGAAAACGGTAGTAATCAAGGGTTCTTCATAACAAAGCGTGGAAATTATTTTTCACATACACGATACACATCCAAGGCATCCTCCCAATGCTGGCTTCGTATCTTAAACCCGCTGCCAAGAATGTTTTTCATGAATACTCTTTCATACTTTGTCTTACACACCATTTTTCCTTCCTGCTCATTTGTTATAGCTTATCACTTATACTGCTTATGCCAGCAGACGAAGCCTCTATGCATTGCTTCTTGCTACTGTAAATTGGATTTGAAGTTTCCGGTTTCCCGTTGCTAAGACTGCATTCTCCTTCTTTGCATTCTCTCTTTTCACCTTCTTCTTCAATCATCTGCTGCTTTTCTTGAGCCCTGTTCATTCATCAATTTGTATCTTTGAGTGTGTTTGCCCAACCACTAACTAGCTGTGTGCTACACACTTAAAAACAACACAACGATCTAGAGACTTCATGGAGAAATATGATACCTGTCCTTCCTCTTCTCTAGGAAGCGTGCTAGCGATGCCTTTCTTGCATACGGAAGTTCTGCAAATGCATATCCAGTTAGTGGCCTTGATGACAACCCCATACATACACAGACATATCCGCGTCTTATACTATCCAATACTATACATTATTGATTGGTACCTATTCCAGCTTGTGGTCGTCTTACTGCAGTTGCAGTCTGTGGTTTAACCTCCGGCATGGCACTAGTTGCAGGAGTAGAAGAAACTGACAGACTAAGTGGTGACTTTGATGCTGTTGCAGCTGGTGAGCTGAATCCATTTGGAGTTATGTGGTTAATGGTGCTGGTATTACAGTTGGTGGTGGGCGAGGCAGCCATCACATGAGGAGTTGCCTTCTCTTTCTCTCTTTCTACAGTTCGAGTAGGAGGACTTCTCACACAGTCTGAATCCCCAGCCAGAACCATGATGGCGTGAGCCTGAATCACGATGAACAAATGATTTACCATCACACAACAGGCAAAATCTCCTACAAACATTACATATATGTGCCATTCCCCTACCTCGAGATCTATTACATATAATCCATATGATTTTCTGGGTTATGTACCTTATCTGCAGGCACATCATCATAGACATTTACATTCCCAGAATAGAAGATTGTAAGCTGTGCTTTGTTCTGGTTGATCTGTCTGTAAATGACAGTGTGTTAGAGATGGCTGGCAGTACTGTTATGTGATGATTCTTAAAATCTGCAAAGGCATACCTGGGAATGGTTGCTGCTTGTGGCAAGCTGAAATCTGCTGCACTAAAGCTATAGCTATGCGATGACGATGATGCAAAAGAAGGGTCATGCTCCTGATTCTGGAGACATGGACTCCTCGTGCCTCTATGACCTGTAAAGATGGATAGACGTCATGAGATTAGACCCCAGAAATATACCATGATCACAGCATCAGGAGTTACATATGTATCAGCAGGGAATTAGGGATCTGGATAGCATCAGCAGGCATCCGATATATATGTATGCATTACACAGGGGCATTGCTATACTTGATTCCAAAATCAGGGTTCCAGTACAAAATTATGGTCATATTGGCTTCAGATTGAGGGCTTTTTGAGTCTTCCGAGCTTGATACCCGATGAAATGGGAATGAAGTAGAGTACATGAAATTTCCAAATAGCATAAACACAGAATCACCACAAGGGCTTTTTGGGTCTTCCGAGCTTGATACCCGAGTGAAATGGGAATGAAGAGTACATGAAATTTCCAAATAGAATGAACACAGAATAACAACAGACACACACATACATTGGAATAACCCGGTTGCTTTGATACAAACAAAAAAAAGAGGGGGTTTTGAGATCACCAACGCCCCCCGCATCTATATACGGATCTTGAGACAAGGGCAGAGGGCTTGAGACACGGAGTCTCTGATTGCACCACACAGGCACAGCAAAAAAAAAACCCCTCTTTCTCTCTCTCTCTCTCTCTCTCTCTGATTCCCCAAACCCTACCATGGATATATGTGGATGTTGTGTTACAAGCGTACGCAAAAGATGGAAAGATCTACGTATTTGTGGAAACACCCAGAACCGAAAGCGTACAACACGAGAGAATCGGTCCAAAGAACGCAAATCCCTATGAATTCCCACAACTACGTGGACAGATCTCTCTCCCTCCCTCTCTCTCTCTCTCCCTTGTGAGTGCGTGGCTTGATTCGGAGAAATAAGGAGGAGCGAAATGGAGGGGGTCACAAGGCGTCGAGTAAACGGAAGGAAGGAAGGAAAGAAGGGGGCCTAGCGTACCTCCCATCTGTTGATCGAAGATGTGCTTGAGAGCCATGGACTGCGTCTCGCGGGCGCGCAGAGACATGGAGGGGAGGGGAGGGGGGCGGAGCATGGCGAGCTGCGGATCTCTGTCCTTGTCGTCGCCGGGCTTGTGCAGGGGATGCATCGGCTGCTGCTGCTGCTGCTGCTGCAGAGGCGGAGAGCGGAGCTCGAGAGGCCCGGCTATGGAGTTCTCCTCTGCTTCTTCTTCTTCTTCTTCCTTCCTTCTTCTTCTTCTTCTTCTTCTGTTCTTCTCGCAGAGAAAATTTTGACTTGAAATTCCTCTTCTTCTTCTTTCTGCATGTACTTGAGCTTATCCCCAATATATGCCCATGCCATGCATGCGCACATGCACCATGCCATGCCATGCCATGCCATGCATGAAATGCATGTGCGCATGCAATGTGTGTGGGCCATGTGTGTTTGTGTGTGCGTATGTGTAATGTGTCTGGGTGTCTGTGTCTATGTGCATGTGCATGTGTATGTGTGCATGTGCATGTGCATGTGTGCATGTGCATGTGCATGTGTGTGGATGCATGAGTGTATGTGTGCATGTGCATGTGCATGTGTATGTGTGCATGTGCATGTGCATGTGCATGTGCATGTGTGTGTGTATGTGTGCATGTGCATGTGCATGTGCATGTGTGTGTGCATGCTAGGCTTCAACATGTATGTGTGCGTGCGCATGTGTATGTGTGCATGTGCATGTGTGTGGATGCATGAGTGCGCTTCAACATGTATATGTGTGTGTGTGTGCATGTGTATGTGTGTGTATGTGTGTGTTTGTGTATGTGTATGTGCGTGCATGAGCGTGCTTCAACATGCATATGTGCACGCATGTATGTATGCATGTGTGGCTGTGCTTCAACCTGGATGGATGGATAGATGGATGGATGGATAGATGGATGGATGGATGAATGGATGAATGGATGGATGGATGGATGGATGGATGGATGAATGGATGGATGTAGGCATGTCTGTAGGTGTGGATGGATGGATGGATGCATGTATGCATGTAGGTGTGGATGGATGGATGTAGGCATGCATGTAGGTGTGGATGAATGGATTTGTGGTTGCGTGCATGTATCATTGCGTGCATGATTGTGTCCGGACATGTATGTATGTATCTCTGTGTGTGTGTATGTATGCATGTATGTATGTATGTGTGTATGTGTGTATGTATGCATGTATGTATGTATGCATGTATGTATGTATGTGTGTGTATGTGTGTATGTATGTATGTATGCGTATGTCTGTGCATCGTCTATGTATGGCTGCATGTATCATCGCATGTATGTATGTATGGCTGCATGTACCATTGTGTGTATGTATGCATGCATGCGTATGTGTGTGCATGCGTGTATGTATGGCTGCATGTATCATTGTGTGTGTGAATGTATGTATGAGTGTCTGACTGTTAGCAGCAGCACTGGCCCCATACATGCAGAAGACCACGCATTCGATGCCAACACCCACCATCACCATCATCATCATCATCACCACCATCACCACCACCACCATCACCATCATCGTCATCATCATCATCATCATCCTGATCACCACCATCGTCATCATCACGACTAGCACCACCATCATCATCGCGATCAGCATCATCATCAACAACATTAGCAGCATCACCAACAACAAGAGCATCATGATCATCACCATCATGATCATCATCATCATCTCATCATCAACATCAGTAGCAACATCATCATCAACAGCAGTAGTAGCATCATCATCAACAACAATAGCAGCATCATCGTCAACAGCAGTAGCAACATCATCATCAACAGCAGTAGTAGCATCATCATCAACAGCAGTAGCAGCATCACCAACAACAAGAGCATCATCAACAACACCATCATCATCATCAACAACAAGAGCAGCAGCAGTAGCAGCATCACCAGCAACAACAGGAGCATCAACACCATCATCATCATCATCATCGCAATGAACAGTAAAAGGAAAGAGCGCACATGTTCATAAAACATGTGGTGGTGGTAGCAGCGGTGGCTGGGCCTGATCTTTATTTTATTGTATTTTATTTGATTAAAAGAAAAAATCGTTCGCCTGCAGAAAAATACAGACAGACAGACTTGGGCATGGACACAGACACAACTAGCAATCCGGAGCAGTCGAGAAACAGGGAGTGAGAACAACGTGCCCATCGCACAAATTCGGCCAGAGCGCACTGCAGGATTCGATCTGTATCTGCTGTCGTCCTCACCGCCGGATTGTTTTTCGGTTCGCTTCGATCGACGAGTCTTTCGCAGAGAAGATTCGTCGCAGCAAGCAAGCAAGCAAGCAAGCAAGCAGCAGACCACAGGCAGCAGCGAGAAAGAAGAAGAAGAAGAAGAAGAAGAGATGCTCAGCATGCAGATCGTGCAAGTCAGCTTCTGTATTGATCGATCGATCGGGGAGGATTCAAACGATGCTCGATCCGCAGATCGAAGAAGCAGATCGATCGGAAACGATCCTTCCTTCCTTCCTTCTGACCATTAAAACAGAAGAAGGAGACTAAAAAAGACTCTGTATATGTATATGTATATGTAGATGTAGATGTATATGTATATGTATATGTATATGTATATGAATTTTGTTTTTTTATTTCCTGTTTTGCACAGAAACCCCATCCTACTTCTTTCAGTTTTGTTTGGCTTTTTTGCTCTTGCAATTCCCCAACCACATTTTGAGCACATGTCTGTGACTGTATCAAACATGTATTCACAAAAAGAAGAAACACAGAAGCATTTTTTCCCCCATCCCATCTCCGAAGAACCATTTCGCAATCACTTTCTCTTTCCCTTCTCTTTTCTCCTTTCCCAAACCTTTCCTTTCCTTTTTAATTTATTGTATTCTCTTCTTGTGTTTGCGTTTCTTCGAATGCCATCCCCTCGAATTATCGATCGGAAGCTTTTGAACCATGTGATCCAATTCTCCACGCGCATCGGCATCGCCCGCGATCGCGATCGTTCCCTTTTTTCTTCTTCGTCGATCGATCGCCTCTTTTTTGCTTTTGTTTTTTCGCTTTGATTCTTCGCCCTCGTTCGAAGGCGGGGGAGGATTTCGGGCACGAATCGCACATGTGCGCCAGATCTGGTCTCAATGAGATAATTGCTTGTCTGCTTCTTCTTCCTCTTCTGCTTCTTCTAATGATGACAATTATTATGATGATGGTGGTGAAGATGATGATGACGATGATTATGATGATAATTATGATGATGATGGTGATGATGATGATGACAGTGATTATGATCATGATGGTGATGGTGATGATGATTATGACCATGATTATGATGATGATGATGCTGATCATTATGATGATGATGATGTTGTTGTTGATGATGATGATGATTATGACAATGATGATGATGATGATGATGATGGTGATGATGGTGGTGGTGATGATGATGATGATGATGATGATGGTGATGATGGTGGTGATGATGATGATGATGACGATGATTATGATGATAATTATGATGATGATGATGGTGATGATGATGGTGATTATGATAATGATTATGACGATGATGGTGGTGATTATGATGATGATGATGATGATGGTGGTGGTGATGATGGTGGTGGTGATAATGATGATGATGAAGATGATTGTGATGATAATTATGATGATGATGATGGTGATGATGATGATGATTATGACAATGATTATGACGATGATGGTGGTGATTATGATGATGATGATGATGTTGATGATGACAATGATGATGATGATGGTGATGATGATGACAATGATTATGATGATGATGGTGGTGGTGATGACAATGATGATGATGGGATGATGATGATGATGATGATGGTGATGATGATGTTGATTATGATGATGATGATGGTGATTATGATGATGATGGTGGTGATACTGCGCATCTGTGCGACGACTTGTATTATTTTGATCGGGGATCGAATGCGCGTGTTTCTTGTTCTCTCTTTTCTCTCATTCCTTTTTTCTTTCTCGTTTTCCTCTAAAGAAAAGAGTCCTTCCATTCATTAGCTATGTCTTGTATCTAATCGAGACCTTCGATTCAAAATCCTACAACTACAACAACTTCTGAACCTTTGAATTATTTGCACTTCATAGATCTAAATACCTTCACATTTGAGAATGTACTGTAAAGTGCTCAACTCATGACCTCTTAGTCCTTCTTTCTTTCTTTCTTTTTCTTTCTTTCTTTCTCTTTTTCTTCTCCTTCTTTCTTTCTTTCCTTTTCCCTTTTTGCTTTCTTCTTCTTTGTTCTTGGGAGCAAAAAAAAGAAGAAGAGAGGGGCAATCAGAACATGAGGGACATCGAATGCGCTCGTTTGTTTGTATCGCGATTCGATCCACGGTTTACGCCACCACGTTCATATTTGCTCGCACATTTTTAAGGGTCTCGCGGGAGCTTCCACGCCTTTTTTTTTTCTCACCAGAACATTCAAGAGACAAAAAGAAAAAGAGAGAGAGAGAGAGAGAGAAAGAGAAAGAAGTCTCGGAACGGCATGTGGTAGGTTCCACATAATCAAATGAAATCAACGAATCGATTGATCGATCGATCGATATGTGTGTGTGTGTGTCTGTGTGTGTGTGTGTGTGAAAATGCCGTGAATTCTTTTAGTGTTTCCATTCTCATGTTTTCGCCGAGGGTTTTAGGGTTGATTAACTGACGATTAACTTAGTCAGTGTTTTCTTTTTAATGATTTCGCTCTATATACATATATATATATGTATGTATATGTATATATAGATGTATATGTATATGTATATATACATTGATAT
This sequence comes from Azolla pinnata, assembly GCA_037176905.1. Classification (NCBI taxonomy): domain Eukaryota; kingdom Viridiplantae; phylum Streptophyta; class Polypodiopsida; order Salviniales; family Salviniaceae; genus Azolla; species Azolla pinnata. The sequence continues at coordinate 12,700 of JBBBWG010005435.1, forward strand.
ATATATATAATATATTTATTAGTATTGTATGCAATAAACCATGTTGGTCCTTTAAGCTGCCATTTTTCACCCATGTGTATACTGTATATATACAGATAGATAGATATATATATAAAAATTTACAAGGGATCTGAAGGTCTTAGTTCCCAACATGTAACTTGCATTTTTTGCCTCTGATGCTCTCTGGACCACCACCATCACCATCACCATCACCATCACCAGTGCAATAAAACACAGAGAAGAAGAAGATTACGGAATTTCGAGTGCCTTTTGCATTGCGCGAAAAGCCGCTCCGATTAGTTTTGTCTTCCCCCGCAAACGTCACGATCGGGGGGGGAAAATGCCTGGGAAAAGCCAGAAGAGTCTCTTGCTACTATTTGACGCATACGTCTGTTTGTTCTGATTTTCGCGTCTTATTCTGCGCCACGTGCTCATCGCGGCTAGGGGCCTCTGCAAAAATAAGCAGTATGCAGAGATGCAGAAGAGAGCTTTTTTTTTTCTCTCTTCTTTTTGTTTTTTTCCTTGCGAGAACACACCACCGCGAAAAAATAATCGCAGGCGTATCCGTATAAATATCTCCCTGCCAGTGCTTGTCGATTGCCTTGCCGCCAAGACTCTGGAATCTCTTTCTGCCTAGAAAGCTCAGACATAGACATGCATATCATGCAATCCAACGATGCGAATCGTTCTTCCAAAGAAAAAGAAAGTATCGAGCAATTGCTGCTCCATGTCCGTCGGATCGTGTTTGCAGGGATTTCGCGGCGACTGCGTTTACAACAGAAAATTTCGCAAAGCTAACGACACTGCCTTCTGACGCCGAGTTCCACGAGTCGCAATTCACGAAAATGAAGAATCCGAACTAGAGACGTGCAAAACTTTGGTTTTCAAACCATCTTCCATTCTTCTGGTAGTTTAAGTGCTTGTCGAATGCGCGAAAATTCGACAGAATTCCAATCGCTCGGCGTTCTTCCAAAAGCCAGAGAAAAATGCATATGCGAAACGATACTCTGGCGATTGTCGTTTCAAACGCTTGATTAGTAATACTGCCCCTTTCCAAAATGGCTTTAACACCACTCATTTCAGAAATGTATATGGGAAACGATCTCCGGCGACGAATCCACAATCTTCAAAGGGAAATCCACTGCAATGCGAGCGATGCCATAATGCTTTTTTTATCACATGCTACTACGCATAAGACCACGCGCGATGATGCCTGAATTCTTCTCCATTCTGACCAGGATCCACTTTCTCTTCAATGATTGGCACTAGTCTCCATACATGGGACGGAAAATGTATGATCCTCGCGAAGCAATCTGAAGAAAATAAGAGCAAGATTTTCGAACACCGCCATTCTAAACACTGACATGAGCCAAAAATCCAAAACCTTTCTGATCGACACAAAATCCAAAGCGATCGATTCCCATCGAAACGTGCCGAAATCGAGCGATTCAGCAAGGGTAGCAGCTGCAGATGCAATTATCCCGCAAGCTGATGTGTTTTTTCCAAAGGAAATCAGTTTACAGGAAACAGTTTGAACACAAGATTTGGTTGAGACGGTTACCTTCCGATCTGCGCACAGATGTTGGAATGGCTTCGTCGGGCTGTAGGCAGCAACCGGAGAGCTGCAGAAAAAGGATCAGAAATGAAAGCAGTGAAGCAAAATTTGAAAGAAAAGACTGAAAAGAGTTTCTAGTTTTCACCATGTAAATCAAGCAGTTGCCAATTCAGCTGCTGTTAGTCTGAGCAAGTACTTCCTGTTGCCCCTGGGTTTCACATCCTTCACCAGAACTGCCCAATTTCGAATCGTGTGTCGAAACACTGGGGTGATGGAGTGGCCAATTGTCGATATACGATTCGGCGGATTATGCAGTTGCCCCCGTAGATATCTGTGTTCTTTCTTTCAGTACAACTTCTAGATGTTTAGCCATTTAAAATCCTGCCTCAATATGTTGTAATCGGTGCTGTTCCATCTGTTACAAAGCTCCTTGATCGATCAAGTTATACAGCTAATCGTGAAGAAAAACATCGTGTTGTACTCTCCGATTCGGCACAATCCAATGCAACTGACTACATTTCTCAATCAAAAGCTCCCCAAAAACTTCTTGTTTCAAAGCTCCTTGATCAAGTCATACGGCTAATCGTGAAGAAAAACATTGTGTTGTACTGTCCGATTTGGCGCAATCCATGCGACTCGACTACATTTCTCAATCAAAAGCTCCTCAAAAACTTCTTTGGGCTTCAGCCAGAAAATACATAATAGCAGCAAGAACGGGGGTGTTTTTCCAGAAGAAGTCCATTTGCCAAGATCAAAGCATGTAGAGTGTGCCCCAATGCTTCCACATGCCCTCAATAAGCAAGTCAAACTGATCACATTTGGAGAAATGCCCACAGATGACATTTTCGGTTGTACATAGCCTCCGATGAATGCATTCCATGCATGAAATTAAATCGCGCAACAGGAATGCATCAAACCTTTGCCTTAGCATGGGGCATCTACATTCCCCATACATAACGATTCAACGCGTTTCCCAGAAACGGATTGTCATCCAGCAAGCATCTCTTACCAATTTTCTACATGTATTTGTTGGCCTTTGTTCTGTATCTCCACTAGCTCCACATGCTTTCAAACTACAGAAGTGGGTGACTGTATTCGGAGCAACACCATCGTCTTGCATTTTGTTCGAGGCCAAGAAGGGCTTTCCCAGCTGCTGTGCATAGCCTGAAATACGGATGCTCCACGAGACAACCTAATGTGGAGGAAGGCTTTCGAACAATACCTTAGATCTCTTGAGAATGCCATATTGAAATATATGTCAAGGAGTCCATTTCCGAGAAAGGGATTCCATGTCCACTGATCCACCTCCAGAATATGCTGGTAAATGAGGCATCCACATCCGATATCTCCGTCTTGAACTGGGCTTCAGCAAAGCTGCAAGGATGTGGTCATCAAAATGGAAAGAATCACCTCTCACATCACGATAGATTAGCAGGGCATGGTGAGGGTGGAGAAAAAACTGATGTTTCAAGTCATCTTCTCCACCCTCACCATGATGCACAAGACGGTTCCTAGATGACTAAGCTGACTTGGGCTTCTTCTTCTTCTTCTTCGTCTTCTGCTGCTGCTGCTGCTGCTGCTGCCACCGCCGATGATGATGATGATAACGATGACTGATGCTGATGACCTGATTCTGCATCCTTCTCCACGTACTCTTCAGCAGTTAAGGAAATTGGAGGCACAATAGGCTGCAACAGGGGCGTATACATGAGCCCCAGTATGTCGGATTCCTTCCTCTCGATCAATCTGATCCCGATTCTTCATGATGACACTGATTGCCCAGCAATTGTGCATGACCGAGTATAATGCCTTTGTCTATATAATTTACCTGATTCGATCCGCCCCTTGATGTTGGTCCTGAACTCGGTTTCGGCTGAATGCATTCGAAGAAACCATGACTTACAAGATCATGTATGGATCGGCCAGAATAGCTCCCCATCTGCTTTGAAGACAATAGCTGCTTTCTAAACATTAACATCAAACAGGCTTTTGCCCCTCCATGCTACTTTGGGCAATTTCAACACACTGTTACATGTATTTGAAGAAATCTTTCTTTTGAGAGATCATGTAAAATCATCTATTTCTGCACAATGTGCTGGTGGGTTTACCCTTCAAGACAATTGGCATAATCCCACATCTACACAAGTCTTCAATTCCTTATAAGCATGCGTTACTCCCATATAAAAAGGGAAGGAGGACTTAACCATTTTCTGATCAATAAAAAATGGTTATGAAGTTGGGTGCTCACAGCCTTCTACACAAGTGCACCTTTCTCTGGTTAGAACAATATTCATCGATACACAGCCGAGAACAGTCTACTACCAACCACCCAAGGATATAAACTCAACTTACTATGGGATGCAACTCAACAGATAAGTTCAAGAAATCCATCTACAGGATTGCTAGTCATGTACAAGAAACCATAGCGGAGTGTCCTGAGTCAATGTGCAGTTATTGAATATACAGTACATACACATATGCATTACAGACTTAAAATAAGGGAAAAAACAAAACTGCATTCAATTGGCATTGTCTAATCATGTTGCATTCTAAAGAGTATAACAAGTTCCTGTCAACCAGGACAATTTTTTCAAATCAAACTAATACCCAAAGAAAACACCTACAAAGAAAAGAGCAGTAGAAGTCATCTGAAAAGCATTAGGAGAGAAGAGATGTTATTCTCATCCCATGATATTATTAGCATCTGAACTATTCTTGAAGTGAGGGCTGGCTTGATCAGACAGGAGTTATCTAGCTTAGAGCCAAGTTGGTCATTTACTGGATAAGATTCATTTACAACAAGCAAGCATTCCATTGACTGGTTGTCATGAGGACCATGTAAAGTCAGCAACACGTACATATTTGAATATTCTCCTGTTATTTTCTCCATTACAAAAAGGCCAAAACTTTATGCATGTGAGGTCCGCATAATGCCATGAATATAGCCACCTGTCATAATAAATGATGCAATGGACACAACACCAGCTGGGAAAAACTTCCCTGAATTTTTGAACCGACTTCCCATGACAAACAAAAGGAGAGCAGAGATACCTGAAACAAAACAAGAATCAAGAGATATTCCCAGTAGAAAACATGATACGATCATCATATGCATTTGAAGTTACCTAATCCTAATGACGATGCAAAAACTGGATTAGTTGGTAGCTGAGAATAGACAACCAATAATGCCAATCCTGAGCCAACCCCTGAGATGAGTGACTTTGTGCTTCTGCTTTTCAGGTACCCAATCGCCCCTCCCGCTGATCAAACCCAATTCATCAGAACATTTTTCAGATATTATTTTCCAGTTTCAGAAGCTTAGCAAAAAATATGCAAAACTGCACGATGTGTGTATGCAATGCAGAACGTACACCATGCACAGTTCATTCTGCTAGAAAAAGTGTAGCTCTCTATTGTTAGGGATCAGAAAAGGATATAGGGTCTCTCCACAGAAGTTAAGATGATAGCCATAATGTGCACATAAAACTAGCATGATTATTTTAATCAAGGCTTATGAACCCCTCCCATGCAAACAAAATTTCAATATAAAATCTAGAGAAGACCTATTTAGCTCAAGGAGACATTCTTTACATCTTCTAAAGAAGGATGATTCATGTAAAAGAAGTACATGGTCCTAGCTGAGGGTGCGAACACTAATAAAAAGCGTGTGAGCTAGAGAATTTGCAAGGAGGCTTCTATGTGGCTTGATCATAATCATAGTGTTATTCCTTGCGCACACACCAGTCATCATGTCACAAGAGAGACTGACAGACAAACAGAGACAGGCAGAGAGAGACAGAATGAGAGTGAGGGCATGACAATATGGATGTAATATGTGATTTTTGTTCTTTATGAAATTATTTACAAAACTATTTCACATTTCACATGCTCCCAAGAACTCCTGTGGTTGCATTAAAACCCATAAAGAAGATGAATTCGTCCAGATGTTTGTACAGGACCTTTCATACTACCTCGTAAACTCCTTTTCCATTACTTATGGAAGAACCATCCACTTTTACTCACGTGAATTCTCTGCTTCTTGTATTTTTTTCCCAGCCCAATCTATCCACTTCTCAAACATAATTGCATATGACTTCGCAACTTCCTGATTTTTTTCCCAACCTCATCATTATCCCTCCACAGAGATGTAAAGTTTAAATCTATTCCCTTATCTCTCCTTCATGGTAAATAGCAATGCCAAACCGTATCATTCCATCACGGGGTGCAACAGCACCTCCCATCGCCAAATACAGATTCATTAAGGGGATATCATTTGATGTGAATGAATATGTTTGCATGTAGTATATGCATACAGGGGTGTTTATCAGCTTCTTGTATGTTCTTCCCAGCCTAATCTCCATCCTGTTCCATGTGAAATTGTGAATTCACTCTCTAAACTCTCCTTCATTCTAGTAGTAATACAAGTCCGTAGCATTTTTTACTATAAGATGCACTATGATGCTTGATCGCCCTATTGTGATTGGTTCAGGGGATATTGGTTAGGTGGAAATGCATCTACATACACATGCATAGACATAAATATATGCTTACATGCATATGAGTTTCCAATTTGTTGTATGTGTTTCCCAGCACAATCTCCAAGTCATTCCCTCAAAAAATGCCCCCAACCACTCGCAAATGAAGCTCGAATTTATTCATTCTCTCTCATTCATTATAATAGCAATGCTGATCCGTAGCATGTTCTACTATGGGATGCACCAGGATCTTGAATCACACAATGGAGATTGGTTCGGTCAATGTTGGTTTGATTTGAAGTTCAATATTAATCATAAATTTGAGAAAATTTAATCATTCTGGTTGGAATTGAAGTTCGAATCCCAATGTTTCCATCATTTACACAAAGAGAAAAGAATACCACAAACTCCAATGACATACCTTTGCTCTTTCTCTCTCTCACTATGACTAAAAACGCTCAAGGAGTGGCATTTATGGAAATTTAAGAAGCAATCAGAATTACAAAAAAGGAATCGCATTTTACGAATTAGCAACCCAACGACTGGTGACAACTGATGCAACCACAAAACAATAAACGATCGAAAAGGTTCGGAGGTAAAATCAAGTGCTTGAAGAAACAGTGAAACGAGTAAAATTGCATGAAAGAAACCCTAAACCCTAAACCCTGTGGCAAGTCTTGGCACAAGTATAAGCATGTATAGCAAAGATGGAATCTTACCTGCTATGAGGGCTGCATATGCTAAAGTGATCTTTTGTGATGTTATCATCTTGTTCTTCTTGGAAGACTCCTCATTTTCTTCTCCACCAGAATCACCACCACCACTACTACCCTTACCTCCATCGCCTGAATTTCCTGAGTTCCCACTATCATCTCCGCCGCCGCCGCCGCCGCCGCCTTCCTCCAACTGTTCCGCAGAAGAGGAAGGCACAGATTCGCTGAGCTGGCTTGCAACTTCCAGCCGCTCATTCAAGAGAGGAGAGTAAGAAGACGAGGCCGAAGAAGCAGCAGAAGAAGAATCTCCATCGAAGCTTCCCACCGAGAACGTGTAGGAAGAAGAGGAGTACTCGTCAGTGGAGGCGAACCTCTCGGGGTCGACGTTGAAATCCGAGGAGGCAGAGGCGAGAACACGGGGGAGGAGCGAAAGGGGAGGACGGCGCGGAGCGTCGGCAGGGCAAGAGAGCAAACGCGCTCGGGCTATGGCGGATGCTGCGGTTGCTGGAGGAGGAGGAGAAGGAGCCGCGAATCGAGCTCTTGGGTAGACGCCTTGCTTCCAGCGGCGGGGTGTAACGACAGAAGAAGCAGATAGGGCAAGGCAGCAAGCAGCCATGGAACCTCTCTTTCTCTCTCTCTGTCGGAAGTAGGGCCTGGAATCTGTGCTGGCTATGGAGCTTGAAACTCTCCTCTGTAGATATACTGCCTACGATCGTGCGCAGGGTTTCCCCCTGGTCTAAGCTTTGGCTATGGCTATGGCTATGGCTATGGCCCAAGTCCCTGATATTCCCTCCATATCCACTGCTCCCCTGTCATTCCAAACTCCTCATTGCTCTGCACAGCAGAGCCCAATGCTTCAGATATGGTGATGAAGAAGACAGACAGTGCAGAGATTTCTTCCTGAATCCGAAGCTATGGTGCTTCTGCTGATGGGCTCTTGCATACTCTCTCTCATCAGGAAGATGACCAAATCCAAGCAGAGTATTTCATCAAGCCAATTTGTTGGGCATTCTTGGGAAGAAGATGATCAGATTAATCCAGCCAACATTTTTTCTGAATCTGAAGATGAAGGTTGTGAACAAAGATCAAAATGAAAACTGGATCAAAACAACAAGATCTTTCTGAGCCTTCTGAAAACTTTGAAGCAAAAATGAGTGGCACTCGCAACAATCGACACGACTCGTAGCAAATTCTGTTCTTTGTCATCAACTGATTGTGAAACCCCCAGTAAAAATAACAGATTTTATGCTGAACATTAATGGAACCCACCCTGTGTCCGAGCAAACAAATTAAGAAAAAAGAGGAGCAAATATATGACAATTTATTAGATATTGAGCGCTTCTGATGACAGATATGGCTTCTGTGGCTTTAGAACTTTGTTTTCTATATATAAATCAAGGGTACAAACACCATAATCAATGTCTCTCAACTGTGTCTCCCGACATGCTGCATCCTCTAAGAGAACCACCAGAATTCCCCAAATTCAGCACCATCGGATACTAACTACAACATAACTGAAGACCAAAACACAAAATTGTACAGTTCTTACATGTGTATTGATTCTCAGAGGTAATCCTATTACAGCTTGGCAAACCATAAGGCACGGATTGCGTGCAGGTACTTTGAACCAGCAGTCAGACCTAGCATGAACATGGCAATGCTCATGATAACTGGCTGTGCAATCTGCTTGCCAGCACTAGATATCGCTGGGTCCTCGGGATTCTTCCAATTGTAAAAGACAGCCAAACCAGTGAAGCAAGCTAACATCACCACTTTAAGAGGGACTTCAGCTATTCCGACCAGAAGAGCTGTCACAGGGAGAAACGCACTCACAGGATCCTTCTTTTGCATGACCAGAGAAAACATTGTCAGGAGGACTAGAAGTAGAACGAAAACCGTATGATTGATTACTCCGAAGACCGTCCCCGCTCCTAGGATAGTGGCCATCAGGAAAACCCAAGGCTGTCCACTAACAGAGTTAGCTCGTGTTGCCTCACCCACACTTAGAACACCTGTCACCAGCAGCAATGCCTGGAGTGTCGGCCAAATGGATGTTGTGCTCACAATCCCTTGGTACATATCCCGTGCAAAGAGGCCACACCAGCCAACTGAAGTCAAAGCATATGCAATTGGACCTTTCAACAGAACTACTGCCTTGTTCAGAAGGACCACAAGTGACACTTTCACATAATGAGAAGCTGTAAGACACATCATTGCAAGCAAAGAAGCCCATTGGATAAGCTCTGACACTATAGCGCGCCAGGTGAACACAATAATAGAGAAGCCTGTAAAAAAAACAAAATAGATCTGTTAGGAGCACAGGAATCAAGTAGAAGGTAGTATAATTCATTTCAAGCATCCACTCGCCACAACAATTTGTGTGAGTTCAAGATAATTTTAAAGAAAAATTTCGTATAAATGCAGAAGGGAAAAAAATGAGCATTCTTATGGTAGAGGAAAAAAGGCCCAACTAGATCCAGTGCCATGTATTCATGATGCACGATGCCATACTCCCTGAATCCAACACTATGGAGCAGAAAATCACTTGGGTATCCAGCCGAGGGAGAAAAAATCATTGGCATTTGGTATACCTTCGAAAGTCGGTTCAGGAACAAAACGTTTTGAGAAATATTGCCTTTTCTTTGCCTAAGCCGCTTTCGGTAACCAAATCAACTCCGGCCATGGCCGATCATAGCAGCTAATCTGGTTGCAAGACATTATTCTCCACATCCAAGTACCCACAGCCAGATTAACAACATCCCAACAGGCGTTACTCATTTGCCTGTTGTGATACTTTGAGATCACACCTTGAACATGATCAAACTCTACAGAAGAGCATCACGAGGCACTCAATTGATCCTTTCAATTATGTGAAAGACATTCTTTGCAGAATCATAGACAGAAACGTTCTGTTGCATGTTGTGATCCTTTGAGCACAACTTGAATATAATCAAACTCAACAAGAGAGCAGCACAAGGCATCTACAACCTCTCGGACTATTATCATGTGATCTTGCAACGCCAGGATCTGGCATTCCACAATACACATTCAATATTTTTCCTCTTCACAACAGAAATCGTAAAATCTATCACCTCATCATGAGAAACCGTTCCATATGACTTTGTGACGATAAAGCAATCAAGTGGGATAACCAAGATCAACTCACAGTATCACTGAATTCGAAATGAATCACGAAAAACAGCTATTGAATTCAGATAAACAGTGGATGACCATGTAATACTCTCGTTTGGTTGTTACTGATATTGCACAGAGTTCCACTTCTTGTCATCTCAGCAGCTATTTTGCCCTCTTGCAAGCCAAAAATGATCTCACTTTCTATTTCTGTTTCTAAACTTACAATCCTACATGCAGTTCACCACTACATTTACAATCTATCAATCAAAATACTGAAACGAATGAATTTTACTCACGCTACCCTAGTCAATGGGTCACATCCAATTTGACATTTAGGGCAGAGATACCACTATATTAAAGATTTTTTTACAGTGTTTCATAATGTTTGTTCATGCATGACTGTATTAGCACAAATAAACTCATATGATATTATCCATTCTGTGTAATATATGAGAAATCATGCACTCACCTGTTAATAGGGCAAGAGTATTGGGCGGTTCAGGTACCGGGATGGTAAGTTCCTCCCATTCAGGTGGCAGCTGCCATCTTTTCCGCGGGGGATGAGGCGTCTGAGCTTTTGAGCTATCCAATGGAGCATCCTCAGATGAAGGGACAGAAGCAGAAGAAGCAGCTAACCTAAAGGCAGGCCCCCATCTATCACCCTATAGGGAGAATAAGATCTTTTAATTCTGATTTTATATTTAAACAAATACAACCAATATTTATAAGAGTAAATGAAAATAATCAACAGAAAAGACGAAAACAGAATACACGATTTGCAAGATCTTACTGATTATTGCAGATTCATCTAAAACTGAGTATAATCAGACTGAAATCATGAGTGTTTAATGAAACTGTGGAAATTCAATAGATTACAATCAACATTAAGGGCACTGGGTTAGGGCTATCTGTTTTTATATTTTCCAATGTCTTTTCATAACCTTCACATCTTAATCTGCAATCGCAGTTATAATAAAATGACGAGAAGATCTAAACATAGGAAACAACATACACATAAGAAAGAACAAACTTGACACCTTCAAAATCATGGGACTCAAATTTTGAAAAAGCAGGTGTAGTAAACACCTAATACTTGGAAGAGGAGTTTACGTAACGTTCAAGGGTTTTTAACTCCATTTACCATGTGTCTACTTTTGCTCCTTGCCACAGAGCATGCATGTAACACTCCATATTGTCTTCTTTGCATGCTCCTTTCCTGCCATAACTTGAAGATATTAGCTAATGAGCGAGAATAATATGTTAGCCTAGATAAAAAGGTAAAACAATATGTTCTGACACAGACGGATATCAATGCATGGATGAATATTGAGGGAGGGAAGGTGAAAGCTCTAATAGAAGAAGACAAACATGGATGCACATCCCTTTTCTTTCTTGTGTTTGCTAAGATGGGAGTAAGGTATTATGAAAATCATCATAAGTATAACACTCTGATTCTTCTGTGCCATGTCCCATTTGCCTCCTTCTATAACACTTGATTAAGTTTCAGAAACACAAATACGTAAAGATACATACAAACAATTGCAGGTTTACACATAATACACAAATAACTATACCACATGAAATGGGACATACATGTCGCCCAAAAGTAGATTCGCAGTAACTATCTCTAAGTTTGGTTGTACATGATCACTGCTATGCTAGGACATGTTGATGGAAAGAATGTTCGACTTGTAGGTGTAAATTAGACACTTTTAGATGTGTCAACCCGTGGTTCTCATTATAGGAGCATTTACACCCAACGACAGCATTTCTCTTGTTATAGATTGAGTGGGTTCTTGAATTTTTACAAAGATCCATAGATCAGTCTTTCAAAATGGAATTGTCTGCAAGTGATGAGATTGAACATTGCAGGCATAAGAAGTGGAAAGAAAGAGGTGGAAAGTTACAAACTTTTTTGGGAATGGCTAGCTCTGTTACACTTAAGACGCAAAAGTAAGTATGCAAGCCAGCATTTTGTTCCACTGGTTAGTTTACGGATTGAAAATCCATGCTAGCTGTCATTACAATCAAGGTATCCACACATCCATTGTGATTAAATAACGTGTTTTTGAACGTAAGCCTTTCCAGTATGTGTAGCTTACACAAAAATGTGGAGGAACAACCTCAAATTTAGTTGGATATGGTTATTTCATGACAGCATTGAGAGAGAAATGTTTGAAAGTATACAACTTTATTCATGTGTGATTCCTTATATTGCTAATCACTGACAAAAAGGAAACGAATGACCACAAATTCCAGTGGTAGCATATCATGCTCTTCTGGTATGAAGCAGCGAAACTCAAAGATATGAATTTGCCATGGTTTCTTTGTTCGTACCACAAATAGGGCGATCACGCAGCTAATAACAATAAGCACTTGACGAAATTCGGACACGAAATCCAAAACTTGCCGAAACATTGAGAGGAGGAAATGCTCAAAAAAGAAATTGCGGTAGGTTCGCGCGAGAGTGTGAAGCAAAGATGGAATCTTACTTACGATTTTAGCAGAAGCAGAAAGCACGGATGCGCTGAGCTGGCTTGCGGCCTCCATCCTGCCGTGGCTGGAGAGAGGAGAAGCGGGAGAATCTCCAGAGCAGCAGCTGCGACGGTACAAGAGCAAACGCGCCGTTGCTGTTACAGTCGCCGTTTCCGTTGGTGTCCTTGTCGCCGCTGGGGCAGAACGTGGCTTGAAAGAAGCTCGTCTGACGAGAACGGATTGGGACCGATCGGGGCTTGCGAGCGAGGAAGCAGAGACGGCAAGGCAAGGGCAGATTGGAGCTGCCATGGAAGCTCTCTGTCTTCTAATCCATACACACATTCATTCATAAAACCCTCATAAAACAAAACAGAAGAAAGAAAACCTCATCCTTCATTTCACAGTTTTGCACGATTGTGAAGAAGAGCAGAGAAATTCTTCACAAAATTTTTGGGGCAAATTTGCGATCGAATCTCGATGTCGCGGAAAACCGCCGATTCGTTGATGCCGATTTAGGGTTTAGGGTTTAGGGTTCAGGGTTCAGGGTTTAGGGTTTAGGGTTTAGGGTTTCGGGAAACCCTAAAGGCTGGAATCTCGGTTGCACAGAAACTCGCAAATCTGGTGATGCGGAAGCGCTCGATCTCCGAATGCCGAGAGTCTTGCTGTTCGAGAGACCGTCAGCTCGCGACGGCGATGCGGAGATATCGATTCGGATCCCGCAAATCGGTTCATCGGCGATGCCGAGAGCTCGATTCGAATGCCGAGAGTCTTGCTGCTCGAAAGACCGTCAGTTGGCGATGATGCTGAGATCGATTCGCAGGATCGCGAGGCAGGCAGCACTTCGCGGTGAAGCAGCTCCCCGAAACCCATTCTCTTCTTGTGGGATTTCGAACGCCTTTTCCGAGCGGCAGCGGCTGTACTCCAATTTCTTGTATCGTGCACGTCTGTTTGCAGCTGAATGCGTCGGATCCGTGCTCGTGTGGGCGGAATTGTCGGGGTTTTGGAGCAAGAGATGCATCGGCAAAAGAGGCTCGATAATTTGATGTGAGTTTTGACGGGCCGATAAAAAAGATACGTTCGTTGGGAACACTATTTTTGATGGGCATACCAGCAACATTCACTCGGGCTTCAAAGTCAGTCCTCCATGAACCAGTGGTTGATCGGCATCTAGGGAATCATCCCTCGGAATACTACCGACGAACACAGAGAGTCGGTTAAGGGCTGCTCCGACTCTTTTGATCTATGAACTAGGGATTCAGCTCATACCGACTTGGGGCGCAACTGAAGCGATCGAAGATCTCGAACCCGCTCCACTGGAATTCGGCACCAAGAAGATTCGGAGAAGAAATCTTAAAAAGAAAGTCTTTTTTGCCGGGTTTGGATGTTGTCAATGACGCGGATGCCGTTGGCATAGCCATGCACAGATGCCCAATCTGCTCACTCTCGCATTAGCTGCCAAGATTGCGGCGAACGTTCACAGCAGATCGCTCGGCCACATCGTCATCAGACCATGCGATTCGAGATGATCTTCAGATCCAAAACCTCACGGCAGACAGACAGTCAGACAGACAGACACGGGTAGATCAGATCTGGGGTTCTTGCATGGCTATGCATAATCGGAGGTTAAAAAATGAGAGGAAAAGTGTATCTACATACATTGTGTGTGTATGTGTCTAATGTCTAAAGGTTGGTTGGTAGGTGACAATGTGTTAAATAAGAGGTTAACATGCATGCATGTGTGTGTATGGAAAGGAAGAAGAAGAAAGAAGAAGGTGGTCGTGCCTCGGGCGCATGCTGCCGTGGGAGCAGAGCGTGCCGGCTGTGCGCCTACACGCGTGGGCCTCCCGTCATCGCACGATCTTCATGCATGGCACTTCGATTCAATTTTTTCGCATTTCGATGACTTGTGTATACGCCTCAGCCTAGTATATCATGCATACGATCGCTGTGTTGTGCCTGGTTCATGGCGAATATTATTTGTGGGGGATTTCTCCTCCGTTTTTGCGTCCCTAGATGACGTCGAGCGTGTCGGTCCGAACTTGTGCATCAAGCGCCATCCGAATTGGAGGGAGATACGACACGTGTTCTTTTTTTTTTGCTTTCTTTCTTTCATTTTTATATTTTTCCGATCGCGTAAGGGTTCTTCTGAACCTTGGGCCAAGCTGCGGGAGCAGCTCCTCCGGATAGGGATTCCCGGCATCTGTGACTAACTGCTCAGCCGCGAACCCGTCATCGATTTTGTCTGATGTCGGCATGGCATGGCGAAATCTCGTGAACAGAAAGAACACGCGAGAAGCCGCGGAGTTGGTACTGGTGGTGGTCATCGTCGTCGTCGTCGTCGTCGTCGGAGCTGGTATTGGTGGTGGTCATCGTCGTCGTACCATGGACAAAAAGGTTTGGTAAAAAAAAAAAAAAAACAAAGGAAGGCAAAGGCAAAGAAGGGGAAAGCAAAGAGAAAGTGGCATCCATTGGTTGTGTGTGGGTCTTACATGCATCTTCTTCCCGGGGAGGCAAAAGCAAGAAAGCAATTGGGTTTCTGGGATGGCCTGCAAGATTTGGTGGCGGGGTCAAGGTAAAGGTCAGGTTGGGGATGGATGCAATTGCCAATGCAACAATGCAACGATGGCTTTATCTACATTGTGATTCTCTTCTTTTCTTTTCCTCCATCCAAAACATCGCCTCGAAGCAGCGAGCGAGCGAGCAATGGATCGATCGAGAGCATATATATCAGGAGCGGGGGAAACGCGAGTGGTCGACCGATTCGTTTTATTGTCGATATTACTACATTCCGCAGGGCGGCGATCTCTCGCCGTCGTCTTCGAAGACGGCGCGGAAGAGGTCGGCGCGGAAGGGCGACGCGGGGTCCCAGCGGCGGCGCCACACGAGGCAGGCGGCGAGCCGGCCGATCTCGTCCGACGACTTGGCGGCGGCGCCGCAGCCGCCGGCGG